>OY992509.1:38635435-38800435 GCA_963921215.1 Scoparia ambigualis | reverse complement strand
AGGGGCGGGCGCAGGGGCACGGCCGGGAGCAGCCTGCTCTCCAGCCCCTCTATGCGGGCATTCAGCATCCCGCTGATCTGGGCCACAATGCGCGCCTGAAAGGCCTCCAGGAGCGCCGTCTCCCTGTCCTGCGATGGTGCCGGACGGCCCAGGATTGGGGACCTCTTCCGGGTACTGCGCGGCGTCCGGTCGACGGAGGTACGCCGCAGGGCCGCGATCTCGCTCTCCAAGACCGACATCCTGGCTTGGAGCCGCTCGTTCTCGGCGCGGAGACGCCTGGTCTCCTCGTCAAGTGTGGTTGCCGCCAGAGCCTCCGCCGCAAGGGAGATATTGCGGATGTGGGAGTGGGCCTCCTTCATAACGGTCCCCTTTAGGTTCCGGCTCTTCCTAACCAGGTCGGTGAGCCCGTCCACAGCGAAGTTCACCTGTGCGAGGTGATCCCCAGGGTGAGGCGCCTCCGCAGCCTCAGCAGGCACCTGATCGGCGGCCCCCGGCGGGAACTGCTCGGTCCGCGACCTCGTGACCGGGGGCGGGGACAGGCCGACCGTCTCCCGAACCCTGTCCACCACCATCTGCGCCTCCTCGACCTCCGCCTCATCTCCTCTGCGCTTCAACTCGCCGCGCGCCTTTGAGAGCCCTACGTAGGCCCCCACGCGGGAGCGGGAGCGGGGACGCCCACGGCTTGCGGTCGAGACCTTGGAAGGCCCGGCCAACGGCTCCTCGCCTCCCGAAGGGTCGGAGTCGGTGCACTCACGCACCCGCTTCCTACTCGCCAGGTCGCTTGCCAGCGTGGAGAACGTTTCGAAGGGGTTGGGGATGTCGATGACGGGCTTGACAGTCCCCGACCGGCCTCTCCTGACCGGAGTGGCAGCCCCGGCGGTGGCAGCTTCCTTCTCGCGGGCGGCAGCCTTCTCCCGCTCATACGCCTCCATCTCCGGCAGATTTGCCGGACCAGCCGGACCTGACGTCCTCATCCAGGTCTAAGTCCAGGCTGTCGGAGCACGTCGTGTGGCCGTCATCGTGCTCGCCGTACCTTAGGCGCTCCAGCTGTCGCAGCATGTGCGCGTCGTCCACGAATGGGCCCAGCGCCTCTTTGACGTCCTCCCAATGGGACACCATGAACTCCTCTCGGCCCCTGGGCCCCCCCTTGGGCCCAATCTTGGGCTTGGCCTTAGACTTGGGTCCCCCCTTGGGTCCAGTCTTTGGCTTGGGCTTAGGCTTCCCCTTGCCCACCCTCGAACCGGGCACCGCCGGTTTCACGCCGCGGGAGCCATTAGCCCCCGCGGACGTTTCCCCAGTCGCGTCCCCGGCATGTCCCACGTCCTTCGCGGACCCTACACTCACCGGTAGCCTCCTGCCAGCACCCGAACCGGGCACCGCCGGTTCCGCGCCGCGGGAGCCATTAGCCCCCGCGGACGTTTCCCCGGTCGCGTCCCCGGCATGTTCCACGTCCTTCACGGACCCTACCCTCACCGGTAGCCTCCTATCGACATCAGAACCGGGCACCGCCGGTTCCACGAAGGGAGAGCCATTAGCCCCCTCCTTCGCTTCACCGGTCGCGTCCCCGGCATGTACTCCGTCCTTCTCGGACCCGTCTCCTTTGGGCAGTTTCGGCTTTGCAGCCCCTCTCCTGCTCGACCCGCCAGAACTGGCCGATCCACTCCTCCGACCCTTCCGCCCGTCGTCAGGCCCACCATCCCCGGCAGGCCTAGTACAAGGCCCTACCGGGGCGTCAAATTTCAAGGTAACTTTCTTATCCATATGATTCCCACGAGTCGGGGGCAACTAGATGACCACCCGCGCAGAGGCCCCCGAATGCGCAGGCTACCCTAGATACAGCTGAGGTCGGGAGGTATCAGCTGGTTGGTAACGGGTTTTCTCCCGGGGTGATTTTTGAGACTACCCTTGTCGCGGCCGGCCGGTTAAGGCAGGCCCTCGCCCCCCTCCCTGGACAGCTCCCCCACAGACGCCTCGAGTGGGATCATTGCCGCCCAGGTCAGGGACTACGATGCTCAGGGGCTGGCGTGAGGCCCCTGGTACACCCCTTTCGGGGTGCTCCCCATTCCCCCCCATGGCGCTAGCGGGTGGGCTGTAACGCCGCCCACCAACCCATCCGAAGACGGGCGCCCGTCGCCGCGTTTCCCAACGACGAAGCCTTTGCTTTCCCCCCCCCCCATTGAAACGACGCCCAGAAGGGGCGCCGGACTACCCCGTTCCCCCCCGTGTAACAGCGCCCAGAAGGGGCGCCGTCAAACTCCCCTCAAAGCCGCTCAGAAGGAGCGGCGAGCGTGCGGCCCAGAGTGGGCACGCACGTGGAGATCCCCCCCGCAGGTCCGAGTGACCCGCTGTGCGGTCCATAGGGGACGCGCGTTGAAGGGGGTGCAGGCCCAGAAGGGGTCCTGCCTGTGCTGGGTTGTTAGCCGGCCAGTCTCAACACACCCTCCTCACATGGAGGAGGGGCGTTGAGGCTGCCCGTTTCCAGGGTGCACCACGTGGAGGTCACCCAACTTCGCACCCCAACCTAACCTAACCTAACCTAACCTAACCTAACCTAACCTAACCTAACCTAACCTAACCTAACCTAACCTAACCTAACCTAACCTAACCTAACTAACCTAACCTAAACCTAACCTAACCTAACCTAACCTAACCTAACCTAACCTAACCTAACCTAACCTAACCTAACCTAACCTAACCTAACCTAACCTAACCTAACCTAACCTAACCTAACCTAACCTAACCTAACCTAACCTAACCTAACCTAACCTAACCTAACTAACCTAACCTAACTAACCTAACCTAACCTAACCTAACCTAACCTAACCTAACCTAACCTAACCTAACCTAACCTAACCTAACCTAACCTAACCTAACCTAACCTAACCTAACCTAACCTAACCTAACCTAACAAAAACTAACCTAACCTAACCTAACCTAACCTAACCTAACCTAACCTAACCTACCTAACCTAACCTAACCTAACCTAACCTAACCTAACCTAACCTAACCTAACCTAACCTAACCTAACCTAACCTAACCTAACCTAACCTAACCTAACCTAACCTAACCTAACCTAACCTTTTCTTTGTTTTAGTCGGAGAAAATGCTTCTCTGCACTGGCATGAGGCCTCGAGAGGAGCGTGAGACACCCCATGCACTGTCCGGGGCTGGAACCCATATGTCCCCACCCGCCCCCTCGTGAGGGAAACGGGTGAGTAAGGACATACGGGCCCGACCCGGTAAAAGAACCGACACTTACCGTCTGGAGCGTATAGTGGCGCCGCGGTTCCGTGTTAATACGCCCCGCTGGGCGCCACACGCTACGGACCCAGTTGTACCTGGGTCCCCTGCGCCAGGGGGAGCAGTCCGGTAAGTCCGACTGCTCCCAAGCGGGTGGAGGGCTTGTGCAATGCAGCCTAGTGCTCCTCTACACTAGGCCGCGGCCCTCCCAAGGGGGGGGAAGAGGGCGGCGCTACGTCGCCGCCCTCGACCCCCCCTCCGCCTGCGCAGGAGAGGAGGCGCCAGGATGTCCTCGCGCAACCTCTCCCTCTACTTCCATGCCCTCGGTGGGGGGGGCTCCCTCAGCCTGCCGGGCTCTCCCCGGGACCTCTGGCTTGGGCTTGACGCTGGGCGGGTGGCAGCTCCTGCCCCCCATGTAGTGCCCATGCGGCCGCCCCGCCGCCTCGCACACCGCGCACCGCAGCTCCTTGGCCGCGCATTCTGCCGCCTTATGCCCGCTGGCCCCGCACCTATAGCAGGACCCCGTGCGGTCCACCTCCAGCGGGCACCGCTGCCGCGTGTGACCGATGCTCATGCACTTGTAACAGTGCATGGGCACCGGATCAAGGGCCTCCACCCTGGCCGAGCTCCAGCCCACGAGGAGCTTCCCCGCCCCCAAGACTTTCTTGGCCGCCACCATCGGGACCTTAACCAGGCAGGAGCCACTCCCCCCTGGCCTCAGCGCCACCGCCCCCGCGCGGACCTCGTCCACCGAGCAGCCTCCTGCCGCGGCCAGAGCCGCCGCCACGTCCGTCGGCTGGACGGAATCGTCCAAGCCGACCACCCTTAGGCCCGCCATCTTGCAGGGCCGTGCCACCTTGGCCACCCCCTGCAGAGCCTCCCGCAGCTTGGCCGCGAGCGCGTCGGCTTTCTCCCCTCTGTCCTCCCCCGACACCTCGAGCATTCGGGCGCCAGTCGCGGCGTCCCGAATGCGTACACCCCCCTCTATCCCCAGGTCGGGCAGGCTGAACGCCGCCTTGGCCCTCATGATGACCTGGGCGTACGTCATGCCCTGGTCCGCGGCCTCGGGAAGCAGGGTCAGCGTGACCGCTGCCGTCCTTGGGGGGAAGAGGGAGCGCTTCTTCCGTTTCGCCGGCTGGGCCGCCGCCTTAGCCGTCTTCGCAGGCGGGGGGGCCGGCGGGGGAGCGGGCGGGGTCTTCTTCTGGCCACGCTTGGTCACCGTCGTCCAGGGCGTCTCCGCTGGAGGGTCCGGGGCGTTACTGGGTCCCGGCCTGGGGTCCTCGTACGGGTTGGGTGCCAGGGCGGCCCTCTCTGCTGCCTTTTTGGGCGGCTTTTTGGAAGGCGGCGGAGCCTTTTTTCCCGTCTTTGATGCAGGCGGCGGGGCCGATCGGGCCGGCGCGACCTCCTCCCTTCTCGTTTCCGCCGCGAGAGGCGGGCGCAGGGGCACGGCGGGGAGAAGCCTGCTCTCAAGCCCCTCTATCCGGGCGTTCAACATCCCGCTGATTTGGGAGACGATGCGGGCCTGGAAAGCCTCCAGAAGCACTGTCTCCCTGTCCTGCGGCGGCGCCGGACGACCCAGAATTGGGGACCTCGTCTGGTCCACGGATGTGCGCCGCATGGCCCCGACCTCGCTCTCGAGGGCCTCGATCCGGCTGCTGAGCCGCGCGTTCTCTTCGCGGAGCCGCCTGGTTTCCTCGTCGAGGGTTGTCGCCGCCAGGGCTTCCGCCGCCAAGGAGATCGAGCGGATGTGGGCATAGGCCTGGCCCATTATGGTCCCCTTCAGGTTGCGGCTTTTGTGGATCAGGTCGGTGAGCCCGTCCACCGCAAAGTTCACCTGCCCGAGATGGTCCCCGGGGAGAGGCGCCTCCACTACCTCGGCAGGCGCCTGTTCAGCCGCCTTCGGCGGGACCTGCTCGGTCTGCGACCCTGTGACCGGGGGCGGGGACAGGCCGACCGTCTCCTGGACCTTCTCCACCGTCATTCGCGCCTCCTCGACCTCCGCCTCTTCTCTAGCGCACCTCAGTTGGTCGCGCGCCTTCGACATTCCCACGTAGGCCCCTACGTGGGAACGGGGACGCCCACGGCCTGCAGTGGACACCTTAGAGGGCCCGGCCAGCGGTTCCTCGGCCCCCGACGTGTCAGGGTCGGTGCACTCGAACACCCGCTTCCGGCTCACCTCCAGCGTTGGCGTGAAGGGGTTGGGGGGGTTGAGAGTGGGCTTGGCCACCCCCTTCCGGCTGCTCCTGGTGGTAGCGGCAGCCTTGACAGCCGCGCTCATCCTGGCCTTTTCGAGCTCGTATGCCACCATCTCCGCCGATTTGCCGGACCAGCCGGACCCGACGTCCTCATCCAAGTCCAGGCCCAGACTATCGGAACACGTCGTATGGCCATCATCGTAGTCGCCATAAATTTGGCGCTCCATCTGCCGCGCCATGTACGCGTGGTCATCATCATATGGGCCTAGCACCTCCATGGCCTCCCTCAAAAACTCCTCGCGGTTCGCCTTGGCCCCCCTTTTGGATCCACTCTTGCGCTTGGGCCCAGACCTGTGCCCCCCGCTGGGTCCGGTCTTGGGCTTGGGCTTCGGCTTGGACTTCCCCTCGCCGACCTTCGCTCCGGGCACCGCCGGTTCCGCGCCGCGGGAGCCATTAGCCCCCGCGGACGTTTCCCCGGTCGCGTCCCCGGCATGTACCACGTCCTTCTCGGACCCTACCCTCACCGGTAGCCTCCCATCGACACCAGAACCGGGCACCGCCGGTTCCACGAAGGGAGAGCCATTAGCCTTCTCCTTCGCTTCACCGGTCGCGTCCCCGGCATGTTCTCCGTCCTTCTCGGACCCGTCTCTCCCAGGCAGTTTCGGCTTAGAAGCCCCTCTCCTGCTCGACCCGCCAGAACTGGCTGATCCACTCCTCCGACCCTTCCGCCCGTCGTCAGGCCCACCATCCACGGCAGGCCTAGTACAAGGCCCTGCCGTGGCGTCAGGAAAAGTTAGGGTTAAATTATTCATAGCTGATCCCACGAGTAGGGGGCAACGTGGACCACCCGCGCAGAGGCCCCTGTACGCGGGCTACCCTATGTACGACGGAGGTCGGGTGGTATCCGAAGGTTTTATACGGGTTTTCTCCCGGGTGTTACAGACTTTTCCTTGTCGCGGCCGGCCGGTTAAGGCAGGCCCTCGCCCCCCTCCCTGCACAGCTCCCCCACAGACGCCTCGAGTGGGATCATTGCCGCACAGGTCGGGGACTACGATGCTCAGGGGCTGGCGTGAGGCCCCTGGTACACCCCTTTCGGGGTGCTCCCCATTCCCCCCCATGGCGCTAACGGGTGGGCTGTAACGCCGCCCACCAACCCATCAGAAGACGGGCGCCCGTCGCCACGTTTCCCAACGACGGAGCCTTTGCATTCCCCCCCCCCTTGAAACGACGCCCAGAAGGGGCGCCGGACTACCCCGTTCCCCCCCGTGTAACAGCGCCCAGAAGGGGCGCCGCCAAAACTCCCCTCAAAGCCGCTCAGAAGGAGCGGCGAGTGTGCGGCCCAGAGTGGGCACGCACGTGGAGATCCCCCCCGCAGGTCCGAGCGACCCGCTGTGCGGTCCAGAGGGGACGCGCGTTGAAGGGGGTACAGGCCCAGAAGGGGTCCTGCCTGTGCTGGGTTGTTAGCCGGCCAGTCTCAACACACCCTCCTCACTAGGAGGAGGACGTTTGAGGCTGCCCGTTTCCAGGGTGCACCACGTGGAGGTCACCCAACTTCGCACCCCAACCTAACCTAACCTAACCTAACCTAACCTAACCTAACCTAACCTAACCTAACCTAACCTAACCTAACCTAACCTAACCTAACCTAACCTAACCTAACCTAACCTAACCTAACCTAACCTAACCTAACCTAACCTAACCTAACCTAACCTAACCTAACCTAACCTAACCTAACCTAACCTAACCTAACCTAACCTAACCTAACCTAACCTAACCTAACCTAACCTAACCTAACCTAACCTAACCTAACCTAACCTAACCTAACCTAACCTAACCTAACCTAACCTAACCTAACCTAACCTAACCTAACCTAACCTAACCTAACCTAACCTAACCTAACCTAACCTAACCAACCAACCAACCGGAGACAAAGTCGACATTTTTTGCACTCCCGCATAATATATTAAAAGTTGCCAAAATTTTTTCCTAAAACTAGTCAAGTGATATATCAATCGACGCGGCTCGTTGCGACGATTCTAAAAATATATAACACTATAAGGTTTAAGTGCAAACTCGCGGTGAAAAGTGCCTGCAAAGTTTTAAAAAAGTGATTGTGAAGGTTACCTAAGCGAAACGAAGTGTTTTTCGCTTTTTCTGGCCGTTTGGAGTCGGAATTTTTGCAGAATCTGCAGCTGCTGGGCCAAACTTGGCTTACCCTTGCAATTCCACGTCTTTACGTGTTGAGTTTAAGAAGAAAACTACCAACTAAGGTCTAGTCGAGTTTTGGGCTTGCCCCAAAAATTTGCTCCTGGACCTTCGAACGGACAGCTGCCGGGTAGAGGACGCCGAGGCGGTTCCAGAAAACCCAAACTTGTCAAGATCGGCCCACAGAAGCAGCAGAAATAGCGGTCAGTAGTTTTAAGTTAGTGTTTACATGTTGGTCGGACACTCATAGTGAAAAATCCAGACTATTTTAGTAGTGTAATAGTATTAAATCCGACACAGTATTTAACTGGTCGTTGATGTTTAAAATCTTTTTAAGTTCTGTTCACTCTTTTGGAAGATATCCCATCTCATAGACCAACAGGCAGAAAATTTTTCCTTTGTTTACATTTGCCGACTCTGCCTATTTGAGGTGGAATATCTTATTACTTATAGCAAAACAAAGGCTGGATTCTTCATTATATACAGAGTAGGAGCTGGGCTTCCTATTATATTAGTTTTTACTCAACGACTGTAGATATTGGCGTAAACAAATACCATTTTGTTGCCAAAACAGCACTTTTTTGCTGAACCCCAATTTTCAGGTGTTCTAGGCCTAATTGGGGAAACCACTTTGGACTTCCAAAGTGGTATTAATAGAAAGCCCAACTCTTCCTCCATCTAACCTTAGGTTATCTTTTAGATTAGTTAATAGTTTAGGTAGATACGACCCCCGAAACAAGGGTGGTCATTTTGCACAACCTATTTCCATACAAAACTAGCTTTCAAAATATTTGTATTAGACTTAATTACAGTATATAGTTCATTGTGCAACACCAAAAAACTGCCAAATCAGCTTTCAGTGCAGCGCTAAATTTGGTGTTTTAAGAGTTATTGCGATCAAAAATTTATAAATTGTAAAAATCTGTTTCGGTGTCGTGGCACAGTGTTGTCATATTTGGAGATTTTAAAATCGCGTTGGGTAAAACTACTTCGATACGAAGTCAGAACATTCTGGAAGTTCTCCCCAAACTTGTAAAAACAAATTAAACTCACAATACCTTTAAACTCCATATTATCATTGTTTACCACCCCATCAAGTTTTTGGCACTATTTTGAGTTTCTTCAGGGGAGGTTTTAAAAATTTTTTGGAAAATATTTTTTGTTGTGAACTTGGAAATTTAAAATTTTTACATTATTACCATCGTTACTATTAATAAAATTTTCCTGGCCATTTTTTAGACACTTTTTGACTTTTTGGAGGAGAATTTTGGAATTTGTTAGAATTGTTTTTGGATTCCAAAAGTCTTAATATTTATAACACATTATTGTTTATCACATTAATAGATTTTCTTTGCCATTTTTAACATTTTATAAAATTTTTGGATGTTTTAGAAAAAATTTAAATTATTAAATTCCGACTGAAAACGTCGTTTTGGATTTTGGAACTGTTTTTTGTGCTTTTTCCAGCATTTTTTGTAATTATTTTCTTTAATATTAATATTATAAAAATTTTCTCTCTAATAATAATTAAATTTCAAAAGCATTCAGGACCTTTGGTCACTTTCCCACAATTCATCCCAATAAATTAAATTTATATCATAATTATTATTATAATCCATAAAGTCTGCATCATAGATATAATCCCTTATTAAAATAAAAATCATATTAAAATAATAATTATAAACTGTTACTCTGGAAGTTGGCAAATTAGCGGAGAGACTAGCCACACTGGGCACAATTATCCCTTCCCCCCGTATATTGTCCCAATCCCTCCCCCAAAAACCGGAAAACACGCCCATTGTTATCTCTGTTATCAAATATCAGTGATAGCACTTCTAAAAAACTGCACAATTTTGAATTCCCATAGCTTTGCAATGGTTCTTTAATAGATTAAATTAGCCCAAACCATATCTAAACATAAACTCAAAACTTATTCGAAACTAACACAGCATAACTATAGATTTACAATAATAAAAGTAAATAAAATTTTGCCCAAGAAATTGTGCACTATTGTTCAGAAATATAAAACGGTCACACTTAGGCGGGTAAATTACCCCACCGTTAGACCCACCCACTTCCATCTCCCACGGTCAAGCGTGATCGGAAATTTTTATTCCGATTAAATTTAATTAAAAATTCGGGAATTTTCAAACCGTAAATTTTAGTGACGCCGGTTAGTCCCAACCCTTCTCATCACCCCTTATATCCCCCCCCCCAACTCCCATAGTGCTGTTATATCTGGAACATCCTTTTCCCTTATATCCTGGGAACTACTCTCCTAGGAGAATAGAACCCAACACCTAAAAGTACCCAAACAATCCACCCTACCCACCCCCGTTCGAATCATCCCTCTCAGTCATCAATTTCCAGTTTTATTTATTATTTCCGAAATTTCCGAACTTTCCACACTGGAAACTTAAATAACTCCCGAACTACTTTTTTGACTGAAGTAGTTCATTTAAATTAATTACTCCTCTCCCCTTGCCCCATCTATCCCCGGTAATAACTTTCCTAAATTCCCAAAATTTTCAAAATTTAAAAATTTAAAATTCGAATTAATCTTTTATTTAAGAAACTACGCGTTGGAAAATAGTAGTTTCTTAGAACCATATTATCCTTTTAATCTACCCTACCCATTTCCAAAATAATCCCGCTTCTAATTTTCCAAACTTTTGAATTTATTCCTAAAGTTTGGGAATTATCTCGAAAACCCTTAAAAACCCCATATCTCAGAAAGTACACTTTTGGCAATAGTACTTTCTTCCCACAAAATCATCCTTTCCCTACACCCTAACTTTTCCCACCCTAACATCCACTTTGGATTTTTTCACGTAAGTGCAGGTTCATTCCCAATACATTCCCGACGAGCTACGAAATTCTGAATCTTGCAACCTTAATATCTCAGGAACTATCCATTTGGCGAAGGTGGTTCCTTGGAACCTTCTGTTCCAAATCCCATCCCCTATCCATCCCCACCCAAAAAACAACCCTTAGACCACTTACCCCTAGCCCCTCCTCCAGTCAGCTCTCGACCAATCAGCGTTCGGCGCATATCACACCGGCCGCCTTTCTTATCACCTCCCACCCGACCGTCGCTGAGCGGTAATTGCTGATTTTCAGGGGGTTGGAGCCACCGCACTGCACCTGCTTCCTGAAACAGAAAAGTAAAAATTAGTAATACTACAGTTTTATAAAATAAAAATACACACAAAAATCTTACCTTTTTACGACAAATTCTCCGCCGACTGAAATACAGCTCCTGTAGGCCTAAATGGTTAAGGGCTCTTAGGTGCCGAAAGTGGTATTGGGAGAAAGCCCTTTTCTTTCCGCACCTAACCTCAGCCTGCCAAACCGAAAGATTTAACGGATCAGCGGCGATAGGCCCGCAAAGTGAGGGAACCATCTCCCACTCAGAAACCTCCATACAAATATAAATTTTAACTTCCCTGTAACTTTTGCATCTTTTGTTGAAATTGCCTGAAACCTTATTACTGTAACATTTTGATCTCCCCCTACACGGTAGTATAGTTTAAATTAATATTATTAACTTTTAATTTTTCAGTAGTTAACGAAAATTTTCTAAGTCTCGGCTCGTAAAAGTGGCAAAAATTTATTAAAATCTGTATCTTCGGCATTATAAGTCGGAGAAAGCTGCGGTTTGAACTGGGGGGTCTGTTTTTGTGGTTAGATCATAGCTACATATATTTTTTAAAAAATTATTTTTTCCAAAAATTTTGTAAAAGTTTTCTAAGTCCAAGAAAGATTTTTTCCACAAAGTAAAAGTTTCAAAAATTTAAATAGATAAGTTTTTCCTCCCCGTAATATAACGTTGAAAAAGGCTTCCAAAAATTTTTTAAATTCAAAACCCACCTAGTTACGGCGAATCTAAGTTTTGGGCTAAAAATCGTTCAGCTGTTCTAGGCCTAATT
This sequence comes from Scoparia ambigualis, assembly GCA_963921215.1. Taxonomy (NCBI): domain Eukaryota; kingdom Metazoa; phylum Arthropoda; class Insecta; order Lepidoptera; family Crambidae; genus Scoparia; species Scoparia ambigualis. Next base: position 38,788,866 of record OY992509.1, on the reverse strand, counting down.
GTTTACACATTAGTTCGTATCGAGAGTGGTATTGGGAGAAAGCCCATCTCTTTCCCCATCTGGCCTCAGATTTTCCCCTCGAAAGAGGTAAAACTTTGGGACTTATTAAGGCGCAAAGACCGACGCGATTTTTCCGCCCGGCCGACTTTTGTTTCTTTGCCGTGTTCTGACGTAAGTCTGGACATACGGCACCAATTTGGCCGGAACAGCTTTTAATTAGTTGGTCTTGACGGGACGGTTCATTCCCCGACTGGGATAAGCCATTTCTAGACCACCCTTGAGGATTTTCAGGGACTTAAAATAAAAGATTTTAAAAATTGTTTACATTGTTTTATTTTTATTTTTTCTGTGTATTTAGTTAAGTTTGACACCTGTACCTTTTTTGAGGACAGGCCTAGTTATAAGTTTAGTGCTGTATGACAAATAGACATAGTATAACTTGGCGATATTCGTCAAAAATTAATTACGACTTCCCTATTTGACATAGGGACATTACTATCGAGTGTAATATTATTAATTATAAATTGTGACCAAAATTTAAACAAATAGTGTGCATTAAGCCCCTCCGGCCATCTGAAGACCCAAATTATACACACTCGCAAAGCACACATACTTTTACCACTTACTTTTAACACATACAATTTACAACTTTTACAATTTTACTTTTTAAAAAACTTAATTATACAACTGACGCTCTGCTAGCGACACCATGTCATCCTTACATAGGACACCACCATCAAACACGAGCAAAATGAGTAACATTACCATAGGTTCCTCTCCTCCGACACCACCGACAGCCGCGAAAGCATCTACACCAAAGGCAAAAAAGGCCTTAAACACCACCCTCACCATAAATTCGTCTGACCTCAGCCCAACATATACTTCGATGGTTAAGAGACGCAGCAGTGAATTCGAACGGAAAGCACAACCGGTCAAAAGATCTCCACCGGCACAGACCGCTAGGTCGTACGCGACGACCATAAGGGCTAACAAACTGCCGCCAACCTCCAACCCGCCGCAGACCTCCAAGGCCAAGATGGCTCTCCCACCTAAAACTAGATTACCGCGCACGCCCGCCGCCATTGAAAAAGAAACTGCGGATATCCTAGCCCAGAGCGAACACGAACCCTTATACGAAGGGTTGATAGGGATCCTGGATTACACAGCTTTCTGCCTCGATGAGACCCGAAACATGCGGGGGGACATCAAAAAAGCCACAGGGGAGTGTATTGTGCACGTCAAGAATGCGTTAATTCGCATCAAAGAGCACAAGATGGCGCAGCACATGGAGGAGCCATCGCTTTCTGCGGATCTAAACATTACCACCAAACCTGCATCTGAGCGTGCCGACAGTGCCGCCGTCCACGCCAAACTCGACGCGATCTTCGAGGAGGTCAGGACGCTGAAGAGTATCGCCAGCCAGCAAACATCTGTGCCCCTTGCAGATACAGCGCCCCGTAGAGTTGAAGTGCGCCCAACTCTGCATTCCGTTATCGTCACGTCAAATAACGACCTGGACAACGGGGATGCGGTTATAGAGAAGATACGCGAGGCCGTGGACGCCAAGGAGGGTTGGGTAGCGGTTTCAAGGATAAGGAAGGCCAAGGGAAGCAGAGTCATTGTAAGCTGCGATACAAGAGAGGAGAAGGAAAAGGTGAAGAGGCGGATTGACACCGCCGGGAAAAATTTGGTGACGGAAGACACCAAAAATAAAGACCCGCTCATAGTAGCCAAAAACATCCTCAAGGCCCGAACAGACTCCGAAATTTTGGAAGCCTTTAGGAAGCAGAATAAGGACGTCTTTAAGGATCTGGACGAAGAGCAATCCCAAGTGTCGATTCGATATAAAAAGAAAGCGCGAAACCCCCATACACACCATGTGGTCATGCGAGTGGGCACAAGGATCTGGAACAGACTCATGGACAAAGGCTACCTACACATAGATCTGCAGCGCGTCAGAGTTGAGGATCAGTCACCGCTGGTGCAGTGTTCCCAATGTCTCGGCTACGGGCACAGCAGGGGCTTCTGCAGGGAGAAGGAGCCGGCGTGCAGCCATTGTGGGATCGCAGGACATATTTTAATGGACTGCCCCACATGGACGGACGCCGGCGCCCCTCCTTCCTGCAGAAACTGCTGCAGGGCCCAATTAGCGCAGAGGGACCACAATGCGTTCAGCGGGGACTGCCCAATTCGCCGTAAGTGGGATAAAATAGCTAGGTCCACCGTGGCATACCAGTGCTAACGGCGTCCCAAATAGAATGGCTCCCTACCACGTACTACAAACCAACCTACAAAGAAAGAAGCTGGCGACGGAAGAGCTTTACATAGAAGCGGGGAGACGTAAAGCAGCAATTGCCCTTCTACAAGAACCCTACATTGGTGCGGGATCAAAAATGAAAACTCGTGGAAACGCGCGGCTTTTCCAGAGCGCTGGACCGGGCAACGTCAAGGCGGTCGTTGCCGTATTTGACCCCGATATTGACGTCGTCCAGCACCCCGACCTTACCACCACAAACATAGTGGTCGTAGAAATCAAGACCAGAGCCTGGAAAATATCGCTCGTAAGTTTTTACTTTGAACCGGATACGCCCATTGAACCTTATCTGGCCGCTCTTCATGAGATTAACGAAAAACTAGGCCCTAACAACGTTATCATGGGAGGCGATTGTAATGCGAAAAGTACGTGGTGGGGAGGCCGCATGTGCGACCACAGAGGAGATGACATGGCGGGTACCATACATGAAATGGGTTACCATATATTGAATAGCGGCGGCATACCGACATATGACGTCATACGAGGGGGTCGGCGATACACGAGCAGTATTGACATAACGGTATGCGCGGAAAATCTACTAACACGCATTGCAAAATGGCGGGTCGTCGAAGACCTCACCAGCTCCGACCACAACGGCATAACTTTAGATATAAATGTACAAAAATCACAGGGGGTAGGAATTGAGAGAACAACCAGATTATTTAACACAAAAAAGGCAAATTGGCAAAAATTCAAAAATGACTTTAATAACATTAGGAACGATAAAAATTTAAAAGTAGATAGGATTAGTCAAATAAACAACAAAACTTTAATTGAATTAGAAGTAGATGCATATAACCAAGCTGTGATACAAACATGTAAACTCTCGATTCCTACAGTAAACAAGAAAAGCATACTTACCTTGCCGTGGTGGTCCGAAGAACTAGCCGAGCTGAAGAGGAGGACGACAACCAAAAAGCACCGCATCCGCTGCGCCGCACCGCGTCGAAGAGCTGCCGTAGTCGCCGACTACCTGGAACAAAAAAGAGAGTATGAGACTGCTGCCGCTGCTGCTCAGACTAAGTCATGGATGACTTTTTGCAACAAGCAAGAGAGAGAGTCCGTCTGGGACGGCATCTACCGAATACTCAAGAGAACAGCCACCAGGGAAGAGGACCTTCCTCTGAAGAGCAACGGGATCCAACTGGACGCAGAGGGCTCCGCACAACATCTGGCGGAAGTCTTTTACCCGGCAGATCTGACTACAACAGACAGCGTTCTACATACGCAGACACGCAATAGAGCAGAGGTGATAAATGAGGGGTCGAATACTGATGTACTCGACCCACCATTCACGGAGACAGAGTTGCGCAGCGCTGTCTGTTCTTTTAATCCCAGAAAGGCTCCCGGGAGAGACGGCCTAACAGCAGATATCTGCAAAAAAGCCATAGAGGAGGACCCGGACCTGTTTCTGGGCCTGGTTAACAAGTGCTTAGAGCTGGGCTCTTTTCCAAAATGTTGGAAAGAGGCCACAGTGGTGATTCTGAGAAAGCCCGGTAAGGAGGACTATACGGCCGCCAAGTCGTATAGACCAATCGGCCTCTTACCGGTGCTTGGGAAAGTGTTCGAGAAGATGCTGGTGGGCCGGCTTAAATATTACATACTACCTAGACTGAGCCCACACCAGTATGGATTTATGCCCCAACGTAGCACGGAGGACTCCCTCTATGTCCTAATAAATACCATCAGGGACAATCTTCAACAAAAGAAGATCATTACATTGATATCCCTGGACATAGAGGGGGCTTTTGACAACGCTTGGTGGCCTGCAATAAGGACTAGGTTGGCGGAGGAGGGATGCCCGATCAACCTTAGAAGGGTGTTTGACAGCTACATGAGTGATAGGGTGGTTGACGTTAGATATGCCGGCAGAGAGGTCCGTAGGAACCCATCGAAGGGCTGTGTGCAGGGGTCCATTGCGGGCCCCATTTTATGGAATTTACTACTCGACCCCCTTCTGCACATCTTGGAGGAGGAGAAGGTTCATGTCCAAGCCTTTGCGGACGACATAGTCTTACTCTTTGTCGGTGACACAGCACAGGCAATACACTTACAAGCCAACCCGGTGCTCGAGAGTGTTGCGGCGTGGGGTCGTCGTAACAAGCTTAACTTCGCGGCACATAAGACCCACAGCCTAACAATAACAAGAAAGCTTAAATACGACACCCCCCGCCTCAGCATGAACGGGATACCGATCGAGGATAGGGAGGCTATCAAACTGTTGGGCTTGACAATCGATCGTAAACTTACCTTTAACGCACACATCAACAACGTCTGTCGAAAGGCCGCCGCTTTTTATAAACATCTGTCAAAAGCGGCACGCGTAAACTGGGGCCTTACACCTGAGGTTTGTAAAACAATATACACCGCAGCGGTGGAACCCGTTGTGACGTATGCAGCTGGCGCGTGGGCTCCAGCAGCCGACAAGCTCATGACGCGCAAGCAGCTGGATGCGTTACAGCGGGGATTTGCACAAAAAATGTGCAAAGCATATAGGACGGTATCACTCACCTCTGCCCTGGTTCTGTCCGGGACACTTCCCCTTGACCTCCGGATTAAAGAGGCCGCAGCCCTTTATGAAGTGAGGAGGGGGGTGCCCTGGCCTGAATTACGGGGCAGAGACATAGACACTCCACACGACGCATTACACTTACCACACCCGGCTGAACACATTAACATAAACATCACACACATCACAGAACAAACACAAATACACATGAACACACACAACATCCAAATATACACCGACGGCAGCAAGATAGACGGAAAGGTCGGAGCGGCACTATCTCTTTGGAGAGACGCCGCCGAGATCGGAACGTTTAAGCTTGCTCTGCCGTCGTACAGTACTGTTTACCAAGCCGAACTCTTAGCACTCCACAAAGCCTCGGTGGTAGTACTTAGTAGGAAAGAGTCTTCTTTTGGAATTTATAGCGACTCGATGGCAGCCCTGCAAGCCGTGACCGGCGGAAATTCCCTTCACCCCCTCGCAGTAGATGTCCGTAAAAACATGAACGAAGCATTCAAACAAGGTAAAGCTGTTGCTTTACATTGGATAAAGGCACATGCGGGGTTAGAAGGGAACGAAAGGGCCGACATGCTAGCCAAGGAAGCCGCTATAAATTCCAAAAGAGGGCCCGACTACGACAGGTGTCCCGTCTCGTTCGCAAAGCGTCTCATCCGTGATGGGACGCTAGGCGAATGGAACCGGAGATACCGGTCAGGTGCTACAGCCGAGGTCACTAAGCTATTCTTCACCGACACCACCGCTGCATACAGAATCACACGAACACTCACCCACACAAAGTACACCACACAGGTACTCACGGGCCACGGCGGGTTCGCTGCCTACTTGCATAGGTTTAAATGCAGGGACAGCCCGTCGTGCGCCTGTGACCCTGACACTCACGAAACACTTGTACACATCCTCTCCGAGTGCCCTATACACACTCGTGAGAGATACAATATTGAGGCGGAATTGGGCACCCGTATTGTCCCCAAGAACTTTGCAGAACTCCTGGCTGCAAAGGAATCTAGGGACAAATTTATGAACTATTGTGTCAAAATAGCGCAAATTGTTTGCAAGCGCAACAAATAGGTATATAAAATGTATAGCATAAGCAAATGTAAAGCCGAGAGATTTATGTATATTCATGAGGAACATACACTAAATCTGCTCATGCAAATATTCTTAGATTAAAACTAAAATAGTAAATAAATTTGTAAACAAATAGTTAAGCGCATTTAGAAATAGCAAAAATAGCAGTATAAGGAAATGTTATAGAACATAAGATAGTAAACATAAGTATATACATAAAAGAGAATGTAATAGCTAGAATAAGTACAATCCAAAATGTAAAATAAAGTCGACCTAGCCTTAAGTTTTTCATGCATATGTCTTTCAGGGGAAGCGTAACTCATTGCACCTGCTCAACATCCGTATTAGTTAAGATCCCAAATCTAGTAATAAGAAATAAATAAGACGTAAAAATTTAGCTAGTTAGGCAAAATGGTGGGAAGACAAACATGTAGCTGATAGACGGCAGCACCCAGCCGTTTGGTATAAAAGATATGATGCATGACAAAAAGAATTAGGAATGAAAGTATGAGAAGAATGAATGATAAAAGAAAAATGAAAAGCAATCAAAGAAGCATATATATTACAGCTATAATATATAGTCATTAAGTATAAAAGATCTGAAGTATGATAAAGAGTAATTTGTAATGAAAGTGCGAGAGGAAAAAATGATAGAAAGGAATGATAGAGAGAATTGAAAATAAGCCTCCCATTCTGTGGGAGAATGAGCTAGCAGATAGGAATAAAAAAAAAAAAAAAAAAAAAAAAAAAAAAAAAAAAAAAAAAAAAAAAAAAAAAACCTAACCTAACCTAACCTAACCTCTTTGTTTTAGTCGGAGAAAATGCTTCTCTGCACTGGCATGGGGCCTCGAGAGGAGAGTGAGGACCCCATGCACTGACCAGGGCTGGAACCCATACGTCCCCACCCGCCCCCCCGTAAGGGAAACGGGTGAGTAAGGACGTACGGGCCCGACCTGGTAAAAGAACCGACATCTGCCCACAGGCGCGTATAGGGGCACCGCGGTTCCGAGTTACTACGCCCCGCTGGGCGCCCCACGCTGTGGACCCAGTTAGACCTGGGTCCCCTGCACCACCGGGAGCAGACTGGCAGATACAGTCCGCTCCCCCATCTGGGAGAAGGGCGTGCAATGCAGCCTAGCGCTCCTCCGCTAGGCCGCTGCCCTCCTCAGGGGGGGGAGGAGGTTTCCCTCGACCCCCCCTCCCGCCTACTCCCTGCGAGCGCGCAGGGAGCGTTTGCGGCTTCCATGCTGCCCGCGCCAGTGCGCGGGAGCCGAAGCCGGCCCGCTCAGCCCTAGGGCTGGTGTGTGGTGGGGGAAGGCGGCACATGCGCCGCTCCCCGCTCCCACAGGTTTGTGGAGGAAGGCGGCACTGTCGCCGCCCTCGACTCCCCCTCGCGTGTGGTGGAGGAAGGCGGCGTTTGTGCCGCCCTCGACTCCCCCCTGTGTGTGGAGGAAGGCGGCGTTGGTGCCGCCCTCGACTCCCCCTCGCGTGTGGTTGGGGAAGGCGGCATTTGTGCCGCCCTCGACCCCTCCTCCGTTGCCGGTTGCCCGGCCTCGTCCGTCGCCTTTACCGGCGACTCGGCCTCCTCCTCCATGGGCATGACGCCCGTCCCGGCCTCAGGTGGAGCCCGCGGATAGGGGGCCCATTTCCTCCTCGTCACTGGAGGGCGGCACCTCCATCCCCCCATGTGGTGGTCGTGTGGGAGCCCCGCCTCCCGACACACGCCACAGACCGCCCTCTCCGCACCACAATTTACCGCCCTGTGCCCGGGGGCGCCGCACCGGAAGCACAGCGCGCCACGCCGAGCCACCGAGTCACACGTGTAACTAACGTGGCCCAAGCCGTAGCACGCATAGCAGCGGGTGGGGCGCCTCTCCAGGAGCTCGGCCCGGGCGGTCGCCCAGTCGAACTCGACCTCCCCCTGTTCCACCAGAAGCTTCGCGGCAGCGACCGGGAGCCGGACCACCACGGAGCACCGGCCCGACGGTCCGGTCCTAACCGGCCCCACGGTCACCCGATCCACCTCACACCCCACTGCGTTTGCGATCGCACGACCGATACCCCTCCCTTCGTCCGGCAAGTCGGGGTTGACCCCCACGAACCGAATCTCGGCCGTCCTGGACGGCCGACCCACCATCACGTCCCTCGGCATAACCTTGCGGAGTCGGTCCGCCAGAGCATCGGCCCGGGTGCCGCTGGAATCGCCTGGAATCTCCAGCATGCGTCCCCCCGCCGCGGTCTGTCGCACCCGGATGCCGCCATTCCCCGATACTCCCTCCAGGTCAATCCGCCCCATTGCCGCTCTCATGACCGAGGCGTATGTCACCCCCGTGGCCGCTGCCTCCGGCCCGATCGTCACGGTGACAGCTGACGATCGAGGCAGCCCCAGTTTCGCCACAGGGGCGACCCCCCTCGGCGCATTTCTCTCCACCTGTGGGGCTGGGGCAGCTGAAGCCGCGGCCTTCCTGGCCCTGCCCCTGGCCTTTCTCGAGGCAGCCGTCGTCCACCTGGCCGGCGGGTTTAGCGCCGGTTCTGCATCCAGAGCCTTCGGGGGGGCGCCAGGGGTGCCATGGGATCCGGCAGCCACCCTGGCGTAGCTCTCCCCTGCTCCTCCAACATTCCGCGCCAACGGCGGCCTTCTGGGGGGGTCGACTGGGAGGCGCCTCTCGATACTGGCCAGCCTCTCTCCCAGCGACGCAAGCAACTCCCTCTTCAAAGCCGTCACCATGACCTCCACATCGGTCGGAGGGGGGGGGGGAGGCGGCGCCCGCATGGCGTCCTTCAACTCCGCGACCTCCTGCCTCAGCGCAGCCACCTCCAACTCGAGGGCGGCGCTCTTCGCCTCATATTTGTGTCGCTCCTCTCTGTCCACCATCGTCATTTGCTCCGCAGCAGCGAGCAAGTCCCGCAGCGCGGTTCGTACCTCCGCGCGGACAGACTCGTCGCAATCGGCCACCGCATTTCGGACCGCTTCCACGCCCCCTGTCACCCTGTGGACCAGCTGCATCCGCGACAGCCCGGCCACACCTTCTAGCCGTTCCGCCTGTTTATCCGCGCTCTCCTTGTACCACTTTGCCCTTCTTTCAGCACGCTCTCTCCTCTTGGCAGCGGAGGCGCCCGTACTGGAGCTTCCGCTGGACTCAATCGCGGCCCCCTTCTCTGCGCGCTCGCGCTTTCGCGTCTGGAAATCCCGGAGCACGCTCCTGGCGAGACTATCGGGTAGGCCCCGCTCCTGCACCCCCTCGGCCGCCCGGTCGGAACGACCGGCGCCACCACCACCGGGCACCGCCGGCTCCACGCCGCCCGAGCCATTAGCCCGGGCGGGCGCTTCGCCGGACGCGTCCCCGGCCTCCACGTCCATCTCGGACACAACGTCGCCACCGCCCCCCATGGGCAATCTCCCACCCTCTCTTCCAGAAACATCACTGACCCCTGAGGCCTGGTCGCCTACCTCAGGGCAGTCTTCGGTAACCAACTTCACACGTAGAGGCCCGGATACCTCTACGCGCCGGGTGCTAGCCGGATCGCAGCGCAAAATGACTTCCCTTGACAAACCTTTCATATTGTGGAAGTTAAGGCTTGCCAACCCTTTTGGTCGCTAGGGGGTGGGCTGTCTGCCGCCCACCAACCCATCCGAAGATGGGCGCCCGTCGCCGCGCCCCGCAACGACGGCACCTTTGCAGTGAAACGGCGCCCAGAAGGGGCGCCGAACTACCCCAAACCCCCCGTGTATCGACGCCCAGAAGGGGCGCCGACTACCCCAAACCCCCCCCGTGTGACGACGCCCAGAAGGGGCGCCGTCAAAACTCCCCTCAAAGCCGCTCAAGAGTGAGCGGCGAGCGTGCGACCCAGAGTGGGCCGCACGTGGAGATCCCCCCCGCAGGTCAGAGTGACCCGCTGTGCGGTCCAGAAGGGACGCGCGTTGAAGGGGGTGCGATGCCCAGAAGGGGCACCACCTACTTTATTCGGCGCCCAGAAGGGACGCCAGGGATTAGCATAAGGCCCCTTGTCCCACGCTGAACGTGGGCCGAGAGGCCTTACCCCAGGGTGCACCACGAGGAGGTTCCCAAATTTGCACCCCAACCTAACCTAACCTAACCTAACCTAACCTAACCTAACCTAACCTAACCTAACCTAACCTAACCTAACCTAACCTAACCTAACCTAACCTAACCTAACCTAACCTAACCTAACCTAACCTAACCTAACCTAACCTAACCTAACCTAACCTAACCTAACCTAACCTAACCTAACCTAACCTAACCTAACCTAACCTAACCTAACCTAACCTAACCTAACCTAACCTAACCTAACCTAACCTAACCTAACCTAACCTAACCTAACCTAACCTAACCTAACCTAACCTAACCTAACCTAACCTAACCTAACCTAACCTAACCTAACCTAACCTAACCTAACCTAACCTAACCTAACCTAACCTAACCTAACCTAACCTAACCTAACCTAACCTAACCTAACCTAACCTAACCTAACCTAACCTAACCTAACCTAACCTAACCTAACCTAACCTAACCTAACCTAACCTAACCTAACCTAACCTAACCTAACCTAACCTAACCTAACCTAACCTAACCTAACCTAACCTAACCTAACCTAACCTAACCTAACCTAACCTAACCTAACCTAACCTAACCTAACCTAACCTAACCTAACCTAACCTAACCTAACCTAACCTAACCTAACCTAACCTAACCTAACCTAACCTAACCTAACCTAACCTAACCTAACCTAACCTAACCTAACCTAACCTAACCTAACCTAACCTAACCTAACCTAACCTAACCTAACCTAACCTAACCTAACCTAACCTAACCTAACCTAACCTAACCTAACCTAACCTAACCTAACCTAACCTAACCTAACCTAACCTAACCTAACCTAACCTAACCTAACCTAACCTAACCTAACCTAACCTAACCTAACCTAACCTAACCTAACCTAACCTAACCTAACCTAACCTAACCTAACCTAACCTAACCTAACCTAACCTAACCTAACCTAACCTAACCTAACCTAACCTAACCTAACCTAACCTAACCTAACCTAACCTAACCTAACCTAACCTAACCTAACCTAACCTAACCTAACCTAACCTAACCTAACCTAACCTAACCTAACCTAACCTAACCTAACCTAACCTTTTTTTTTTTTTTTTTTTTTTTTTTTTTTTTTTTTTTTTTTTTTTTTTTTCCCAGGGAATGCTTGATGCATACCCGGACCCAGAAGGGGCCCGGGTTATGTGGGACTCGCCCGTCCGCCTTTCCACCTCCCACCAACTATACGGGAACGCCATTGTCCCCAGTCGGCTGCCTTGGCTACTACCCCAAGGCTGGAAGGGGTGAGACGGAGGGGGATACCCACTAAACCCTGGAGGACATCTACCGAATCAGGTGAGGCCACGGTGCCTGTCCCTGGGGAATTAAACCGCGGGGCTCACCCGGCTGCCCGTGTGGCTGCGCGCGCCGACCCGGGGGCCGGCGCGCGCAGTCACACGGGCGCAACGCGACGCGACAACAAGATACCTCAGAAGGAGGACACCACTAAAGGCTGCGCAGCCCAGAAGGGGCCACACAACCTAGCGCCCCTTGGGCACAACCTGAGGGGGTGGGGGGGTAGAGTCCCCCACCCGCTCACAATCCAACTCAGCGTGCACGCACTCACGCAACGACATTATATTTACACTTTAATCCTATACAATGTACATCCTATAACTAATATTTTTTTCCCGACGTGTTTTTCAATTTTTCTATAAAAACCTAATCTAAAATATACAACTTAAATCTATAACCTAACAACTAGTATGTACATCACACAATATACAAGGCCCCTGTGCAGAAACAGATGGCCCACGACCCCAATTTACACAATTATATATACAACTATACACTAATTTTCCCTTTCTTTCCAGATCGCGCCAGGAGCAGCCCAGCGTCAACTACGCCCCGACGGACCAGGTAAGTACTACTACTTATTTATTTACAATAGTCCCCTTTCCCTTTTTTAGTTAGCCGCACCAGGATGGGACCCAGTGGCGCACTCCATGGGCTGAACCGACTCTGGCTGGCTCGACCGACCTCCATGCTGACTTTGCCACGTGGGGGATACGCCCTTGACCGTGGGGGGGCTGCAGACCCTGGACCCCATGACATGCCTGCTCTCCAGCTTGTACTCCTCGCAGACATGACACTTGGTCTCCTCCGCGGTGCACCCCTCAATCTTGTGGCCCTCCTTGCCACACCTGTAGCAGAGGGCCCCCCTGTCTGTCTTAGACGGACACAAATACCGGGTATGCCCAAAGCACATACACCGGTAGCACCTCGTCGGGAGGGGCTCCAAGGCTTCCAGCTGGAGCGAGGCCCAGCCCACCAAGAGACTGCCCCCCTCCGCCAGGGTCTTCGCAGCGGGGATGGGGCACTTCACCACCGCCGTCTTAGTCCCCCATGGTTTCTCCCTGATGATCCCCACCGAGAAGGAGCTCTCGGGGATCTCGGCCTTGCTGGCCAAGGCCGTCACTATGGCCTCCTTGGTTACTCCGTCGGTTACCCCATGCACCCTTAATTCTGCCGTCCTTTCAGCCCGGCGGACTACCGCCACTCCTCTGAGGACCTCCGTCATCTTATCTTTCAGGGCATCCGCCAACGGTCCGCTGGTGGAGCCAGCGACCTCTATCTTGCGGCCCCCCGAGACCATGCGAGAAATCTTAACTCCCCCCACTATCCCAACGCTAGCCAGCGGTATCTCCTTAATCACCCTCTCCATTACCCCCTCGTAAGTGATACCCCTGGCCACAGCCTCAGGCTCGAGCCTCATGAGAAGCACCGACGACCTTGGGACCTTCACCGTGTACGGCTTTATGGTCGAGACAGGAGGGGTCGAGCCGGTGTGCGGTTTCACGCCACCGGTGGGTCCCTGCTGTGCCGGCTGAGCCGCCCTCAGTTGATCTTCTCTCCTCTTTTTCTTTGCAGCTTTCCTGCTCACCATCTGGGACCACTCATTCGCCGGGACTGCGGCAGCGGCGGCGAGCGACGGCGACGGATCACGGCCCGGACGAGGGCCCGGACGACGACCAGCAGGACCCGTACCAGCAGCGGCAGCCAGGTAAGACCTTTTAATTTCTCTAGGTTGGGGCAGGGGGGGGTAGCTTCCCTGGTCCATGCGGTCTGACTCCTCTACATACATCTCCGCGAGGTAAGAGTCCTCCGCGTACTCTTCCATGCCCGCGGCATTGCCCCCATTGGCGGCGGCAGCAGCAGCCTTGACGGCAGCGACCCCGGCGGCGGCAGCGGCGGCAGTAGCGGCAGCCTCGCTGAGTGCCCTCCTCTCGTGGGCCAACGAAGGCCTAGACCTATGGCTCGGCTCAGGGAGAAGGCGATCCCCGCCTCTCCCGAATCTAGCATCGAGCATTTTGCCGAGCATTACCTCTATGGCCCGCATGACATTGCCATAGAGCCTCTCCTCCATCCTCTCTGACCCCTCCCTCGTTTCTCTCCCCTCGTCCCTCCCCTCGGGAGCCGCCTGCGGAACGGAGACGGACGCAGGCTGAGGGCGAGAGGGGGGGGAGCCGGCCACCTCGAGCGCCCACTCATTCCACCTCCTATTCGACGCTTCATACGCCTCCTTATCCGAGGCTATCTGCTGTTTCATCTGCTCCATCATACTCTCCAACCTCCTATTATTTTCCACCAGCAGGCGCATCTCCTCGTCCTGGGGCCCTCTCATCGCTTCGAACGCGACCTTGAGATGCGCCGTGCAGGTATTCATCTCTCCCCAAGTAGTCCCCTTGATATTGCCGGACTTCCCCAACAACTCCTCCATTCGGCCGATACAGGCTACCGCGTGGTCAATGACTTCCCCCTTCGAGAGTGCGGAAGCAGCCTCTCTGGCTGCCTCCTCCCTTCTTTTCCTATTTCTAGGCACCTGCTCATCATCCTCCTTGCGAGACTCCGTCCTCCTTTTCCGAGCGTTATGCTCCTCCTCCACGCTGGAGTCCGTAACCAAGTCTACCTCCTCTGGCTCCTCTGTCTCCTCCATCTCCTCCGGCACCCTACCACCGTGAATAGGGCCCTCCTCATCAACCCTGTATCGGTCTGCCTCTTTGCCTACCTGTAAGGCCCTCTTCGCATCAGCCAGACCCCTCGAGGTCCCCGCCCTCTCCACACTCCTGGTGTTGTACGAGAGACGCACATGCCCAGTACCCTTCTCTCGATTCGCCTTCTTGGGGACTTGGCGGATCGTTCTTGCGATCTCACAATCAGGCTCCTCCTCCACCTGAGTAATCGGCCTTTTCCTGGGACCCCTTTCCCCATCCTGAGGAACCGAAGAGTCCACCGGGTTACTCTCCATCCCAGATAACGGCACCGGCGGCAGCGGCACCTTTTTACCCACCACCTTAGTGGCTCCCTTGACCTTCACGGCCCCCTCTTGGCTATCGCAGGATGCAAATCCCCCGCCACCCTCCGACTCACGCTCCGATTCAGGGCTGCGCGACTCTGCGCTAGACCCCGAACAGTCTCTATCCGATCCCTGCTTCTTACGGCACTTTTTGTTTCTCCCTTTCCCCATTGTCACTAGGACTTTAGGGATTTACACCTTAATTGTAGTATATTACACCTTATGTTACCCTTATCTATATACACCTATCTATTTACACTTATTACTAATCTTATATTTAATCTTAACCTATTTATTTACAGGAATGTACACCAGAAAACGATCAGCAACCTCAACCCAAAGTCTGCCCCACCCCACCGAGAAGAAGCGGCAGGCAAGCCAGACCCGAGAAGAAGTGCGGCGCAACCCAACCGTTTTCATACAAAATGTATGAAAACGGTCAAGGGCGATCGCCTTCTGCAAATTTCTCAGTAGAAATTTTGTGAAAAATATTCACCAAAATTTCAAAAAACAACAAAAACAAAAACTAACTGCAGAACCCAGAGGGGTATGGGCCCACCTAACCAGACACCCCGGAACCCCTAACGAGGCCCCAAAGATGCCCGAACGGCGGCAAAAACAAAAACAACCAAATTTTTTGGGGCCAATTATATCGACGATATAACAGTATCGTCTGGATATAAATGACCCGAAGTAGAAAAACCCAAAAAACAAAACGAAATATTCACAACAAAAAGCAAGAGATGCCCCCAAAAGACACCTCCGGAATTTACACAAATTATCGCTATTTTTAATATGCCGTAGATTTTTCGGAAGTATTTTTAAAAGCGATTTCCGCAAGAGCGATTTTTTCACGACGAGTGACGCGGGTACTCCCTCTGACCGGCCAAACGGCACTCTCAACCTAACCTAACCTAACCTAACCTAACCTAACCTAACCTAACCTAACCTAACCTAACCTAACCTAACCTAACCTAACCTAACCTAACCTAACCTAACCTAACCTAACCTAACCTAACCTAACCTAACCTAACCTAACCTAACCTAACCTAACCTAACCTAACCTAACCTAACCTAACCTAACCTAACCTAACCTAACCTAACCTAACCTAACCTAACCTAACCTAACCTAACCTAACCTAACCTAACCTAACCTAACCTAACCTAACCTTTTTTTTTTTTTTTTTTTTTTTTTTTTTTTGTTTCCCAGGGAAATGCTTGATGCATACCCAGGCCCTGAAGGGGCCCGGGTTATGTGGGACTCGCCCGTCTGCCTTCCCCCCTCCACCGACTTAATGGGGACATCATCGCCCCCATCGGCTGCCAAGGGCTAATCCCAAGGCTGGAAAGGGTGAGACAGAGGGGGATACCCACTAAAACCCTGGAGGACGACAATCCGATCAGGGGAGGCCACGTTACCTACCCTTGGGCATAAGACCGCGGATCTCCCCAGGCTGCCGAAGCAGCAAACGCGACGCGACAACAAGTTGGCTCAGAAGGAGCACACCACCAAGGCTACGCAGCCCTGAAGGGGCTGCGTAGCCTTCCGCCTATCAGGCACGACTTAGATTCATACATCCCATACATACATCCGACCTCATTCATACGACCTCATACATACGACCTCAGCACACATGTACACACGCACATGTACACGCACACTTACAACTATATTACAAATACACAACACAAATACACAACACACTATAATACAAAATATACAACTATGACTAAACTTTTTTTTTTTTTTTTTTTTCCCGACTTGTTTTTCAATTTTCTATAAAACCCTAAGCTAAAAATATACAACCTAACACTAAAAACTTAACAACTAGTATGTACAGACATATTATACACCGCTATACATTTCCTTTTCAGATCTCGCCAGGATGGAGCCCAGCGCAGACTACCCCCCGACGGACCCGGTAAGTACACTATTTACATTTATTTATTTACAAATTTACTCTTTCCCTTTTCAGGCTACTCCATGGGAACTACGGGCTCTCCACTCTGCGCCTGGCCTCGCCGACTCCATGTGGGGAGAGTGCCCCTGACCGTCGGAGGACGACACAACCTGGACCCCATGACATGGCTGCTATCCAGCTTGTGTACTCCACAAATGTAGCACTTCGCCACTTCCACCGAGCATTCCTCAATCTTGTGGCCCTCCTCGCCACATTTGTAGCACCGGCCACTCACGTCGTGCTTCCTAGGGCAAACGAACCTATTGTGCCCAAAGCACATGCATACGTAGCATCTGGTAGGGGTTTGCTCCAGAACCTCCACCAGGAGCGAGTCATAACCCACTACCAGACGACCCCCATCAACCAGTGTCTTTGCCGCAGCAATGGGACACTTAACCAACATGGTTCCAAGTCCCCAAACCTTCATCCGTTTAGGCCCCGCCAGGATAGAGCTCGCCGGGATTCCCATTCTATTGGCCATGGCCGCCACAACACTCTCCCTGGAGGTGGCCTCGCTCAAACCAACCACCCTCAACTCAGCCGATCTGAATGGCCTGGCCACCTCCACGTCTTCGCCCAACGCCTCCTCCAGTTTCGCCGCAAAGGCGTCCGCCTTCGAGCCACTGTCCGCACCGGTCACCTCGAACAATCGGCCTCCCGAGGCCGTGTTCCTGGTCCTGACCGATTCCAGCCCAACACTTGCCAGAGGCACCTCCCTCTGAGCCCTCTCAATAGCCTCGACGTAGGTCACGCCTCTGGCAATAGCCTCTGGCCTGAGCTTCAGCAAGACCGCTGCCGACCTCGGGGCCACCAACTTATGGGGCTTTTTCGTCGGGACAGGAGGGGCCAGTCCCGGATGCGCCTTCGCACCACCGGCAGGCTCCCTCTGTGCCGCCTGCGACACTAACTCCGCTTTCTTTTTCTTCGCAGCCTTCTTTTTGGACCCCACTTCCGTCCAGTCATTCGCCGCGGCTCCACTGGCACAGGCCAGCGACGGCGACGGCACGCGACCAGGACCCCCAGGACTACGACCGCGGCCAGGACCAGCAGCAGCCCCCCGGTAGGTCCTTCTTACCCCAGGTCTAGGCAGTGGGGGGAAGCTCCCCAGCCCCATCTCCTCATATCCCGACGACGGTAAGTAGGAGTCCTCGACGTACTCCCCCGTACACTCCATCTCAGCGGCTGCAGCAGCAGCCGCAGCAGCAGCAGCTCCCTTGGCCGCTCTCACCTCGTGCGCCAGCGGGGGTCTGTAGGTCGGTTCCGGGGGGAGGCGCGCCCTCAACCCCTCGAGCCTCGCGTCCACGATCCCCATGATCCTCGTCATTTGCTCCGCGAGCTCCTTCCCCATCGCCTTCATCATCCCCCCCATCATCTCTTTGACGACACTCTCCGAGACGGCACTCCTCCCTTCCTCGCTTCCCTTGCTCCCCTCGAGCGCCTTGGCGTACACTTCCATCTGGCTCCTCATCTGAGCCAGTTCCGCCCTCATTTTGGCATTGTCCTCAGACATCTTCCTCATGAGCTCATCACGAGGCGCACCCAACGCCTCGATCAGGCTCGACAGCTCCGTAACGCTAGCGTTGATTTCCCCCACAATGGTCCCCTTGACGTTGCCAGACTTCTTCACCAACGCCTTTATGTTGGCGACGCTGGCCAACGCCCTCACCACCATGTCTCCTCTAGGGGGCTCGTTTGCGGCCTCACTGACCACAACCTCTTCCCCCTCCTGGACCCTGCCGGGCTCCAATGCCCCCGTCCTCCTTTCCTCGCCCTTAAACATGGCCCTCTTCAGCGCGTTCACACTATTGGGCCGCAGCCCTATCTCGTTCTCGCTGTCGTCTTCCTCCGTGTACTGCAGATCGGCATCCGAATCTGCAGCAGACATACCACTGAACTCGTCCATGTATCGATAGTCGTTGCCATAAATTGGGCCCTCGCCATCCGACTCGCACATTGCGCGCCTCTCGTCAACGTCCCCTTGAATGGCTTCCTCGGCCCTTCCGTCGATCTAGCAGAACCACTAGGCCCGGCTCTCTCCGCGGCAACCCGCTTCTTGGGGGATGGGAGCGCTCGCTCCCCCCTCAGCACGTTCGCCTCATCGACTATTCCCCTCTTAGGGGCCTTCTTATGCTCCCCCACAGCGGCCGGGCGGGCAAATCCCGGTTTCCCCTCTCTCCTCCGTGAGAGCGGCGCTTCGTGCTCCGAGCAGGAAGCATAGCTCCCTTTGTCCGACCCCGAGGGGCGCCTCTCCTTAGAGCGCGACCTTTCCCTCGTCGACCCTCTCGAACCACGGGCAGAACCGCCTCTCGCGGACGCCCTTGACGCGCGGCCAGAGCCGCCTCTCTTCGCCGTATTAGGCATAGTTGGCGCTCAGCAGCGCCAACTATTTTGGGAAAACTTCCCAAAAACACACCAGGTATCAACAAGTTATATACACAAAATTTACAACTGATTTATTCACAAAGTTTACAAATAATTTACACCTAATAACTAACAAATTATATTTACACCTATTTCTACTTACCCTATGCTAAAATATACAAATATAATACACCCCGAGTTCGACTTCGGATCCGACCCCCCCCACAGACCGGGAAGAAGTGAAAGGTAAATCAGACCGAAGAAGAACTCGTTCGTAACCCCAGTACAAATTTCGAGAAAACGGTCAAGGGTGATCGCTTTCTCGAAAATTTGTAGTGGAAATTTTACGAAAAATATTCGCAAAAATTCCAGAAAACGACAAAATTAAAAAACAAAAAGGAAACGACAAGGGATATGGGCCCACCTACCCAGACACCCCGGAACCCCTAGCGAGGCCCTAAAGATGCCTGAATAGCGGCGAAAACAAAAAACGACCAGATTTCTTGGGACAATTATATGGACGATATAACAATATCGTCTGGATATAAGTGTCCCGAAGAAGAAAAAACCCAAAAACAAAAAGAAATATTTACACAAGAAACCAAGAGATACCCCTAAAAGATACCTCCGGAATTTACACAAATTAACAGTATTTTTATTCTTCTCCAGATTTTTGCTAACTATTTTTAAAATGCGTTTTCCCGGGAGCGATTTTTTGCCAACAATGTGCGCGGGTACCCTCTATGACTGGCCAGAAGGCACTCAACCTAACCTAACCTAACCTAACCTAACCTAACCTAACCTAACCTAACCTTTTTTTTTTTTTTTTTTTTTTTTTTTTTGTTTCCCAGGGAAATGCTTGATGCATACCCGGGCCCTGAAGGGGCCCGGGTTATGTGGGACTCGCCCGTCCGCCTTTCCCCTTCCACCGACTTAATGGGGACATCATCGCCCCCATCGGCTGCCAAGGGCTAATCCCAAGGCTGGAAAGGGTGAGACAGAGGGGGATACCCACTAAAACCCTGGAGGACGTCAATCCGAACAGGGGAGGCCACGTTACCTACCCTTGGGCATAAGACCGCGGATCTCCCCAGGCTGCCGAAGCAGCAAACGCGACGCGACAACAAGTTGGCTCAGAAGGAGCACACCACCAAGACTACGCAGCCCTGAAGGGGCTGCGTAGCCTTCCGCCCATCAGGCACGACTTAGATTCATACATCCCATACATACATCCGACCTCATTCATACGACCTCATACACACGACCTCAACACACATGTACACACGCACATGTACACGCACACTTAACAACTATATTAAAAAACACGACACAACTATAATACAAAATATACAACTAAAACTAATATTTTTTTCCCGACTCGTTTTTCCAATTTTCTATAAAACCCTAAGCTAAAAATATACAACCTAACACTAAGAAACTTAACAACTAGTATGTACAGACATAATATACACCACTATACACTTCCTTTCCAGATCACGCCAGGATGGAGCCCAGCGCAGACTACGCCCCCGACGGACCCGGTAAGTACTCTATTTATTTATTTACAATTTATCCACAAATTTACATCCTCTCCCCCTTTTCAGGTCACTCCATGAAGACCACGGGGACCACGGGCTCTCCACTCTGCGCCTGACCTCGCCGACTCCATGCAGGAAGGGTGCCCCTGACCGTCGGAGGACGACACAACCTGGACCCCATGACATGGTTGGTGTCCAGCTTGTGTGCTTCACAAATGTAGCACTTCGCCACTTCCACCGAGCATTCCTCTATCTTGTGGCCCTCTTCGCCACATTTGTAGCACCGGCCACTCACGTCGTGCTTCCTGGGGCAAACAAACCTGTTGTGCCCAAAGCACATGCATACGAAGCATCTGGTAGGGGTTTGCTCCAGGACCTCCACCAGGAGTGAGTCGTAACCCACTACCAGACGCCCCCCATCAACCAGTGTCTTTGCCGCAGCAATGGGACACTTAACCAGCATGGTTCCAGGTCCCCAATCCCTCGTCCGTATAGGCCCCGCAAAGATGGAGCTCGCCGGGATCCCCATTCTGTTGGCCATGGCCGCCACAACACTCTCCCTGGAGGTGGCCTCGCCCACACCAATCACCCTCAATTCAGCCGATTTGAAAGGCCTGGCAACCTCCACGTCTCCGCCCAACGCCTCCTCCAATTTCGCTGCAAAGGCGTCCGCCTTCGACCCACTGTCCGCACCGGTCACCTCAAACAATCGGCCTCCCGAGGCCGTGTGCCTGGTTCTGACCGATTCCAGTCCCACGCTCGCCAGTGGCACCTCCCTCTGGGCCTTCTCAATGGCCTCAGCGTAGGTCACGCCTCTAGCAATAGCCTCAGGCCTGAGCTTCAGCGTGACCGCTGCCGACCTCGGGGCCACCAACTTATTCGGCTTTTTCGTCGGGGCAGGAGGGGCCAGTCCCGGATGCGCCTTCGCACCACCGGCAGGCTCCCTCTGTGCCGACTGCGACACTAACTCCGCTTTCTTTTTCTTCGCAGCCTTCTTCCTAGACCCCACCTCCGTCCAGTCATTCGCCGCGGCTCCACTGGCACAGGCCAGCGACGGCGACGGCACGCGACCAGGACCACCAGGACTACGACCGCGGCCAGAACCAGCAGCAGCACCCCGGTAAGTCCTTCTTACCCCAGGTTTAGGCAGCGGGGGGAAACTCCCCAGCCCCATCTCCTCATAGCCCGACGACGGTAAGTAGGAGTCCTCCATGTACTCCCCCCCAGTCTCCATCTCGGCGGCAGCAGCAGCCGCCGCAGCGGCAGCAGCTCCCCTGGCCGCTCTCGCCTCATGCGCCAGCGGGGGTCTGTAGCTCGGTTCAGGGGGGAGGCGCGCCCTCAACCCCTCGAGCCTCGCGTCCATGATACCCATCATCCTCGTCATTTGCTCAGCGAGCTCCTTCCCCATGGCCTTCATCATACCACCCATCAACTCCTTGACGTCACTCTCCGTGAGGGCACTGCTCCCCTCCTTGCTACCCTTTTCCCCCTCGAGCGCCTTGGCGTATACCTCCATTTGGCTCCTCATCTGAGCCAGTTCCACCCTCATTTTGGCATTGTCCTCGGACATCTTCCTCATGAGCTCATCACGAGGCGCACCCAGCGCCTCGATCAGGCTCGACAGCTCCGTCACACTGGCATTAATTTCCCCCACAATGGTCCCCTTGACGTTGCCAGACTTCTTCACCAACGCCTTTATGTTGGTGACGCTGGCCAACGCCCTCTCCACCATGTCTCCTCTAGAAGGCTTGTTTGCGGCCTCACTGGCCACCACCTCCTCCCTCTCCTGGGCCCTGCCGGGCTCCAATGCCTCAGTCCTCCTTTCCTCGCCCTTGAACATGGCCCTCTTCAGCGCGTTCACACTAGTGGGCCGCAGCCCTATCTCATTCTCACTGTCGTCTTCCTCCGTGTACTGCAGATCGGCATCCGAATCTGCAGCAGACATGCCGCTGAACTCGTCCCTATAATAGATTGGGCCCGAGCCATCCGAATCGTACATTGCGCGCCTCTCATCGAATTTCTTCATTCGTCTCATCGCGCCAGCCATGCCCATCGACGTCCCCTTAAATTCCTTCCTCGGCCCTCCCGTCGGTCTAGCGGAACCACTAGGCCCGGCTCTCTCCGCGGCAACCCGCTTCTTGGGGGATGGGTTCGCTCGTTCCCCCCTCAGCACATTCGCCTCGTCGACGATTCCCCTCTTAGGGGCCTTCTTATGCTCCCCCACAGCGGCCGGGCGGGCAAATCCCGGTTTCCCCTCTCTCCTCCGTGAGAGCGGCGCTTCGTGCTCCGAGCAGGAAGCATAGCTCCCTTTGTCCGACCCCGAGGGGCGCCTCTCCTTAGAGCGCGACCTTTCCCTCGTCGACCCTCTCGAACCACGGGCAGAACCGCCTCTCGCGGACGCCCTTGACGTGCGGCCAGAGCCGCCTCTCTTCGCCGTATTAGGCATAGTTGGCGCTCAGCAGCGCCAACTATTTTGGGAAAAACCTCCCAAAAACACACCAAGTATCAACAAGTTATATACACAAAATTTACAACTGATTTATTCACAAAGTTTACAAATAATTTACACCTAATAACTAACAAATTATATTTACACCTATTACTAATTACCCTATGCTAAAATATACAAATATAATACACCCCGAGTTCGACTTCGGATCCGACCCCCCCCACAGACCGGGAAGAAGTGAAAGGTAAATCAGACCGAAGAAGAACTCGTTCGTAACCCCAGTACAAATTTCGAGAAAACGGTCAAGGGTGATCGCTTTCTCGAAAATTTGTAGTGGAAATTTTGCGAAAAATATTCGCAAAAATTCCAAAAAACGACTAAACTAAAAAACAAAAAGGAAACAACAAGGGGTATGGGCCCACCTACCCAGGCACCCCGGAACCCCTAGCGAGGCCCTAAAGATGCCTGAATGGCGGCGAAAACAAAAAACGACCAGATTTCTTGGGACAATTATATGGACGATATAGCAATATCGTCCGGATATAAATGCCCCTAAGAAGAAAAACTCAAAAAACAAAAAGAAATATTCACAACAAAAACCAAGAGATGCCCCCAAAAGACACCTCCGGAATTTAGACAAATTAACAGTATTTTTATTATGCTCTAGATTTTTCCTAACTATTTTTAAAATGCGTTTTCCCGGGAGCGATTTTTTGCCAACAATGTGCGCGGGTACCCTCTATGACTGGCCAGAAGGCACTCAACCTAACCTAACCTAACCTAACCTAACCTAACCTAACCTAACCTAACCTAACCTAACCTAACCTAACCTAACCTAACCTAACCTAACCTAACCTAACCTAACCTAACCTAACCTAACCTAACCTAACCTAACCTAACCTAACCTAACCTAACCTAACCTAACCTAACCTAACCTAACCTAACCTAACCTAACCTAACCTAACCTAACCTAACCTAACCTAACCTAACCTAACCTAACCTAACCTAACCTAACCTAACCTAACCTAACCTAACCTAACCTAACCTAACCTAACCTAACCTAACCTAACCTAACCTAACCTAACCTAACCTAACCTAACCTAACCTAACCTAACCTAACCTAACCTAACCTAACCTAACCTAACCTAACCTAACCTAACCTAACCTAACCTAACCTAACCTAACCTAACCTAACCTAACCTAACCTAACCTAACCTAACCTAACCTAACCTAACCTAACCTAACCTAACCTAACCTAACCTAACCTAACCTAACCTAACCTAACCTAACCTAACCTAACCTAACCTAACCTAACCTAACCTAACCTAACCTAACCTAACCTAACCTAACCTAACCTAACCTAACCTAACCTAACCTAACCTAACCTAACCTAACCTAACCTAACCTAACCTAACCTAACCTAACCTAACCTAACCTAACCTAACCTAACCTAACCTAACCTAACCTAACCTAACCTAACCTAACCTAACCTAACCTAACCTAACCTAACCTAACCTAACCTAACCTAACCTAACCTAACCTAACCTAACCTAACCTAACCTAACCTAACCTAACCTAACCTAACCTAACCTAACCTAACCTAACCTAACCTAACCTAACCTAACCTAACCTAACCTAACCTAACCTAACCTAACCTAACCTAACCTAACCTAACCTAACCTAACCTAACCTAACCTAACCTAACCTAACCTAACCTAACCTAACCTAACCTAACCTAACCTAACCTAACCTAACCTAACCTAACCTAACCTAACCTAACCTAACCTAACCTAACCTAACCTAACCTAACCTAACCTAACCTAACCTAACCTAACCTAACCTAACCTAACCTAACCTAACCTAACCTAACCTAACCTAACCTAACCTAACCTAACCTAACCTAACCTAACCTAACCTAACCTAACCTAACCTAACCTAACCTAACCTAACCTAACCTAACCTAACCTAACCTAACCTAACCTAACCTAACCTAACCTAACCTAACCTAACCTAACCTAACCTAACCTAACCTAACCTAACCTAACCTAACCTAACCTAACCTA
Organism: Scoparia ambigualis; assembly: GCA_963921215.1. NCBI lineage: Eukaryota > Metazoa > Arthropoda > Insecta > Lepidoptera > Crambidae > Scoparia > Scoparia ambigualis. Next base: position 38,764,173 of record OY992509.1, on the reverse strand, counting down.
ACCTAACCTAACCTAACCTAACCTAACCTAACCTAACCTAACCTAACCTAACCTAACCTTTTTTTTTTTTTTTTTTTTTTTTTTTTTTTTTTTGTTTCCCCGGGAGAAATGCATTACGCATACCACCGCACCGGGGAAGTGCGATGGTTATGTGGGACTCCCCTCCTCGAAGATGGTAAATGAGGAGGGTTTACCCACTAAAACTCCCGGGATTCTCCGACAACCGCTCGGCAAGCACCTGGTTACTGATGAGCAGCGATCCACATGCCTGCGCGGGGTCCCGTAGGACACGCCTTGCAGATAAACTGCACCAGTGGCGACCTCAGTGTGAAGCCGCCACCACCCCTCGGAGATCGTCTAGCGGGGGTCTATGGGGATTCTCCCGTCCCCCCCCCGCGTGTAGACTAGGACGGGTGCAGTTGTCCGTGCACCCGTCTTCTTCGACCCGGCCTACGGCGTCTAGCTACGCCGGACAGCGGGTCATCCTCGCGCGTTCTCTCGTCAGCCTCTTTCCGGGTGATGACCTCCGCACAGAAAGAGGCTACTGCGCCCCACGACCTGATGCCGCCCAACATGGCATCCACTATGGCCCTAGGGCCAAGGTCGTTTCCGACAACAGCCCGCAGTTGTTGTCGCGGCTGGTCAAAGGTCGGGCACGCCACCAAGGTGTGCAAGGCCGAATCTTCGGCGGCACCACATTGGTGGCATGCTGGAGTCTCCTCTCGTCCTATCCTGCACAGAAACTTGCCGAAGCACCCGTGTTCTGTGAGGACTTGTGTTATGTGGAACGAGAGGACTCCCTCCTTGCGGCCCACCCATCGCTCCAAGACGGGTCGAACCGCTCCGATGGTCCAGTGGCCATGGCGCGGTCTCTCGAGCCTTTCGCGCCATTGGACTGTGGCCTCCTTTTGAGCATCACTCCTCCAACGCTCAATTTCGTCAGGCGCAGGCCTTTCTCCTCTACTTCGCATTTCTGCAGCTCGTTGGTAGACCGTGGACAAAACCACGGCCTCTAGTTCCCAGGGGGGAGTCCCCGCGAGAACGCATGCCGCCTCGAAGGATACCGTTTGGTATCCTCTTATTACTCTTATGGCCATTGCTCTTTGGGGCCTCCGTAACAGTGCCTTATTATGAGCGTTTAAGGCGTCCACCCATACCGGAGCGCCGTACAACGCCATCGACTTTACGACTCCGGTATACAAGCGTCGAGCGGTTATACTCGGACCGCCGAGATTTGGCAGCATCCTCCCAAGGGCCGTCGCTGTTTTGACCAGCTTGGGGGACTGCAGGCGAAAGTGTTCGCGAAAACTCCATTTTGAATCGAGGATCAGTCCAAGGTACTTCATATTAGGACTGATCTCGATGCGGACACCACTGATACTGAGATGCGTTCTCCTTGCCCCATAAAAGAAAAGCGCCTCAGTCTTTTCTAGGGCTACGCTTAGACCAAGTAAGCCTATCCGATCAACCAAAAGCGATACACCAATTGTGGCCAGTCTCATCGCCTCAGGGAAACTGTCAGCACGAGCTGTTACTAGGGTGTCGTCAGCGTAGCATACGACGTTTAGCCCCCTTAGCTGCGCACCCCTCAGAACCCAGTCATAGCCGATGTTCCACAGTAACGGCCCTAATACCGACCCCTGTGGAACACCGCATGATACCGCTCTGCTTTGCACCCTTCCGTCTCGTCCCTGGTACACCACCAGCCTCCCCCTCAGGTAGTTAAAGATGACCTGTTGTAAGTATTGGGGCACCCCGTGGAAGCGGAGTGCCTCACTGATGCACTCAAAGGGAAGGCTGTTAAAAGCATTGGCGATGTCCAAGGACACCGCCAAAACCACGTCGCCTTGCGCCACCGCGTCCTGAGCGAGGTCCTTAACGCTAAGAATGGCGTCTATAGTTGACCTGTTTTCCCTAAACCCGAACTGACTTTCGGCCAGGTCCGGGCCTACTACCCTAAGGTGTTTGGTAATACGGGACGCCAATATGCGTTCGAACAGCTTACCGGCCTCGTCCAAGAGAACGATGGGCCGGTAAGCCGATGGCGAGTCAACCGGTCGCCCTTCCTTCTTTAAAAGGACTAAGCGTCCTACTTTCCATTTTTCGGGAAACTGACCAGAAGAGAGGCAAGAGTCTAATAAATACCTAAACCTCTCCTCAAATACCTCCTCCGCGAGGACCCACGCATACCTCCTCCGCGAGGACCCACGCACGACCGGGTATTCCGTCTGGCCCTGGAGCTGTATTCTTTGCTCGCAACTTAAGGAAGGCCGCTCCCAACTCACCGGTGGTAACTGGTGGCACTTGTACAGCGACTTCTGTGTGGCGGGGCACAGACATACTAGGGGGCACAAAAGCATCACGTTCAGGGAAGAGCGATCGGACTATGCTCTCTAACAGTGGAGGCTCTAGGGACTCGGTTAGCGGGGGGCCCTGGTTACGCAATTTTCCGCGCACCGTGCGGTAGGGGCGCCCCCACGGGTCCCGATTGAGCCCATCGAGCAACTCCTGCCAGGACTGTTCTTTAGCCTGGCATATGGCAGCTTTGAGTGCTGTTTTTGCCTCTTTAAACTCCTCGCGCCGTATATTTTCCAGATTCAAATCTCGAATGCGCTTTCTACGCTGTCGGGTGTAGGCGCGACGAGCAATCAAACAAGCCTCTCTGAGTTCAGCCAGATGTTGGGACCACCAGTAAACCGCACGCCTAGATGGTCGGCGTTTGGACCGGGGCATGGCTGAATCACAGACAGCGGTCAGAGCATCAGCAAACCACTGTGCACCCTCCTCGACCCCGCCTAGATGTTCGACGGGGCGTGCAAACCACGACTGCACTATTGCTGCTTCGACAAGCAGCTCCCTGTTCATCATCCCAATCACCCATCGCGGAAAGGGAGAAACTCTAGGATGCTGTTGTGGAGCAGACTGGTGCGCTGGAGAGATATCGAATCTGATGTACCGATGATCAGACAGGTTTTCGATATCCTCCAGGACCCTCCAGCTGTCAACGCGTCTGGAGATGTTGGGTGACGCGAAGGACAGGTCAATGATAGACCCGCCCTGCAGCCGGACACAGGTGTTGGTGGATCCCTGGTTGAGTAGACATAGACCAGATGCAAGAGCCCAATCCTCCACAGCCTCACCCTTCAGATCAGTGGCAGGGCAGCCCCAAGCCACGGATTTGGCATTAAAATCGCCTAGCACGATGACGTGTGCTGGCGAGGCGCGGTTGACCGCTGCGCCAATGAAGCCCAAAAATGCCTCGAACTCCGCGAGAGTCTTGTTGGGGGAAAAGTAAAGCCCAATGAGCACCATCTCCCCCCATTTGACCACAACATAACCGGACCCCCTCTCGCAAGGTGTTAAGAGCGGGGAGAGGGCCGAGGATGTACCCCTCACAACAACGACTGAGCCGTCCAGATCCCCAACCCAGTTGGAATGATTGGCTGGGACATAATACGGCTCAGACACAACCGCGACGTCAATGGACCACTCTGCCATCGACTGCACGAAAAGGTCCTGTGCGCCGGCAGAGTGGTTCAGGTTCGCCTGAAGGAAGTGGAGTTTGGGCGTATTATCCATTGACGGTATCCATTGCTTCTCCTTCAGGCGCCTGCTGAGCACCGTGAGATGTAGTTACGGCGGGCTCTTTGGCTGCCGTCTTTCTCCGCCTTGGGGGTGAGCATTTCCTGCTCCCCGCGATGTGATCTGCAGGCCGCTTGGCCTCTGCGCAGATTGGGCAATGATGTTTTGCCGAGCACGACGATGCGATATGGCCGGCCTTACCGCAGCGATAGCAGAGCTCGCTGCGGTCTATCAGGCCCGTGCATCGTGCTCGGGTATGCCCTTTTTCGAGGCAGCGGTAGCACTTAAGCGGCCGCGCCTCTAGAGAATGCACTTGCGCAATTCCCCACCCCACATAAATATGGCCAGCATCAACAAGAATTTTGGCCGCCGCCACTGGGCACTGTACGTAGACCGTACCCATGCCTCCCGCACCTCTTCGAATTTCCCCCATTCTGAAATGGCCAGGAGCACAATTCGCTTTTTTGGCAATTGAAGCCAAGACGATATCAGGGCTGACAGAATCGTCAAATCCCGTAAGACGTAGGTCTACTCGTTTCATCGGCCGAGTAACATTGACCGCGTCTCCCAGCGCTTCCTTAAGCTTAGAGGCCAGAAGATCAGCCTGTTCTGCTGAAGCAGAGGCCGGCAGGTGCATGATTCGAGCCCCCGTGGCGGCCTGCCTGAACCTTACGCCTTCTATACCAACCTCAGACAGGTCGATTCCCTCTCTCGCCTTCAAGAGGATGTTGGCGTACGTGAGGCCTCTCTCTTGGGCCTCAGGCTGCAGCGTGACAACGACCGCGGCAGAACGCGGCTCACGCAGCCTCGGCTTCCTCTTGCGGGCCCTCGGCTTGCTCTGCTCTTTGGCTATTTCAGCCTTCTTCCGCTTTTTACGGCCGCCAGTGAACGTGGTCCATTCCTCCTCAGTTGGTTGAGAGGTGGATGGTCCTGGGGCAGGTGCTGCTTTAGCACCAGAAGGTCGAGGGGCAGACGCAGGAGTAGTTCCTGCTTTTTTCTTTCCTCCTTTGGCCTTTGCCCCTGCCTTGGAAGGCCCCGCCGCAGATGTTGTAGTAGCGGGTTTTTCCTTCGCGGGTTTGCTTTTTTGTGCCTTGGCAGGTGGAACGAAAGCCCCCACCACAGACGCAAAGGTCGCCTTCGCCTTGTTTTTAGCGTCTGCCGCAAGCGGCGGACGCATTATTGGCTCCGGAGGGAGCCGAGCCTCTATTGATTCTAGCCGGGTGGACAGCATAAAGCCCACCTGGCGCATCACTTCGCTCATCATCGTTTGATCAACGTCGGGAGCGGGGGCAAGTTGTTCAGCCCTGGCAATGGGTATGGTGCCTTTTCGGCCGTACGTTCGCGGAGCGAACGGCCGATCCGCAGATTCCGGACATGGAGGCGGTTCCCATGCCATATCTAAGTCCGAGGGATGCTCAGAAGCGTCTTGACGACTCGCTGCAGCAACAACAGGGGCCGAAGAGACTGTGGCCGAGATGGCCGGAGCCGCCGGTTGCCGCTTAAGGCTTTCGATGGTCGCTTCAAGGGCAACCATTTTCTCCTTCATCTCCTGCACTTCCTTACTTAGGCGCCGATTATCGGCCCTAAGGGCTTCGGTCTCATCGGACAATGTGTGGTTCCGAAGCCTATCAAAGTTCGCCTGGTATGACGCAGCAATGTCCTTAAGCGACTTGATATAGGTGCCCTTGAGGTTGCCTGATGTCTTGGCAATCTTCAGCATAAGGGCGCAGTCCTCTTCCACCAGCCTCCGAACGATCTCGGTGGTCTCCTCCTGACCGATATTCTGGTCGGAGTCTATCGCCTTCAGCCTGGTGGCCCTAGTCTCTTTGAGTTGACGAGACTGACCTGCCATCTCAATTTCGGCCTCCAGCTCAAGCTCGCGTCTCCTAGCCTCGACGAGCGCATTCTTTGCGTTGGCCAGTCCGACAAACTCCCCCGTTGTTGGGGGTCTCCCACGACCTTTGCGACGCGCTACCATCTTGTTCGCCGAGCAAACCGAGTCATTGTCCGACTCTGAAGACAGATTTACCCGACTTCTTTTACGCCCTTCAGTCGTTACCGTGACTGTCGAAGAATCGGACAGATCGTCCTCCTCTCCGGCCGACAAAAAGATCGTATCCTCCTCGGTGGTTGTTTTGGCCCCACGCCGTCGATCCACACTTCTGCTACGACTGCGCGAGCGCACACCTTCCAGATTTAAGCGGTTCAGCGACACACTCAAAACTCTCTCTCTAGCCAAAGACCTTAGCGATTTTTCGCCAGGCTCCCCTCTACCCTTGCCCCGACTGGGCCTCACTTCACTGTTCCCGATTTCCATCACACCGCTTCTTTCCTGGCTATCTCCAGCCCCATCATTTTCCACGACAGGCCTTGTACAAGGCCCTGCCGACTTCTCCGATACGTCAAAAGATTTTTGGGTTTTTTTAGACATCATGTTTTTGTTCCCACGAGTATGAGAACAACTAAAAGTCACCCCGCGCAGTGGCCTCATACGCGGGGAACCCTATATACTGCCGGCTTCGGGTGGACCGACAGGTTTGACAGGTTTTCTCCTGGGATATTTAAAGACTTCCCAGTCGCGGCCGGCCGGCTAAGGCAAGCCCTCGTTTCCCCTCCCTGAACCACTACCCCACAGACGCCTCGAGTGAGGGTCGTTGTGGACAGTTCGGGGTTACGACGCTCAGGGGCTGGCGTGAGGCCCCTGGTACACCCCTTTCGGGGTGCTCCCCATTCCCCCCCATGGTCGCTAGCGGGTGGGCTGTTAGAGCCGCCCACCAACCCGTCCGAGAACGGGCGCCCGTCGCCGCGCCCCGCAACGACGGCACCTTTGCCCGAAACGGCGCCCAGAAGGGGCGCCGGACTACCCCAAACCCCCCCGTGTATCGACGCCCAGAAGGGGCGCCGACTACCCCAGACCCCCCCCGTGTGACGACGCCCAGAAGGGGCGCCGTCAAAACTCCCCTCAAAGCCGCTCAGGAGTGAGCGGCGAGCGTGCGACCCAGAGTGGGCCGCACGTGGAGATCCCCCCCGCAGGTCAGAGTGACCCGCTGTGCGGTCCAGAAGGGACGCGCGTTGAAGGGGGTGCGATGCCCAGAAGGGGCACCGCCTACGTTATTCGGCGCCCAGAAGGGACGCCAGGGATTTGCATAAGGCCCCTTGTCCCACGCTGAACGTGGGCCGAGAGGCCTTACCCCAGGGTGCACCACGAGGAGGTTCCCAAATTTGCACCCCAACCTAACCTTTTTTTTTTTTTTTTTTTTTTTTTTTTTTTTTTTTTTTGTTTGTCCTGAGAAATGCCTTTACGCATACCCGCGGTTCTAGGTTTACCCGCGGGTTATGTGGGGCTCAGCAGAAGGCAATACCCACTAAAACTCAGGAACACTTCGACTGCCCGCCCTGCGGCACGGCCCCGGGTATTCTTCTAGAGAATCGTCCACAGCCGTGCCTATGGCGAATTGTGCATGTTGCACCCTCGTCAAAACCTGGGCGTTGACGCGCCCACCAGTCGAAGTGTGAGGGAGCTAGGCTATAGATGGAAGTTCGCCTAGCTCCGGGGAATCAGTTCCCCTCCTCTCCGGACTCTCCATGGAAGGAGATGTTTGCTGAGACGACTGTTGTTGTCCTGTTGTAGACCCACCCCCAGCCGCTTCAGTTTCCTCTCGGGCCTTTCTAGGCCTCCTCACTCTCTCCTCGAGGGGTCTGCCCCTAAAGGAGGTTGGGCGACACTTTACGCTACCCATCATGTGGGTGTGATGTCGTCCTTCGTCTGCGCATATGGCGCATTTAAGTTCAGTGCTGGAGCACTGTGCCGCTTTGTGTCCAGACCGGCTACACTTAAAGCATAGCCCGGTTCTATCCACTCTCGATGGGCATCTCGTCCGGGTATGGCCTACGCCCATGCAGCGGTAACACCGCATAGGGAGTGAGCTGAGGGCCGTGATCTGAGCGGGACACCACCCGACCGCAATCCTTCCAATCTTTATCAGTTTGTTTGCTGAGGCCATGGGACATTTCACGATCGTGGAGAACGCGTCTCTCGGGCCTCCCCTTATTTCCCCGATTTTGATTTGTCCGGGGGGACTGCCGCATGCTGATGACAGCGCAGCGGCGACATCCTGCTTCGTCACTGACACATCCAGCCCCGAGATGCGAAGAGTAGCAACTTTCTGGGGTCTGGATATGTACGCACAGTCCGCGAGAACGGACTTGAGCCTCTCGGCTAGTTGATCCGCTTTAGGACCACTCGCAGCTCCAGGGATTTCTAAGATCTTGGCCCCGGTAGCTGAGGTCTTCATACGGACAGTCGATAGCCCGAGATCCTGGATGTTGATGGATTGTCGGGCTCGTATGATGGCTTGGGCATACGTGACGCCTCGTTCTTTGGCTTCCGGCTGCAAATTCAGCACTACAGCCGTCGTCCGAGGAGGCGTCAGTTTGACCTTCTTCGACTTTTGCCCGGTCTTTTTCTTTTTGGCCTGAGTCGGCGCTGCCTGTGAAGGCGCTGGCGCAGTAGGCTTAGAAGAAGCCGGTTTATTTGGTGCTGGCTGCCTTTGGATGGTAGGTGCTGCCGATGTTGTTGCAGCGGCAGCCTGTCTCCTCTCTTTTTGTCGGGCCTTCTTCGCCTTCTTTTTCGACACGGTCTCCCATTCTCCTTGTTCCTCCTGAATTGGAGGTAGGGTCAGGTCCGATGTCGAGGGACCAGCATCTGTTCCAGCTGGAGCTGTAGGCTGGGTCTCTTCTTCAGCTCGCTTGCGAGTTGCCACTCTCTGCCTGGCCGCCTTTGTGGTAGGGCGTACTTCAGGCTGTGGGAGACGCTTTTCAATTGCTGCCAGACGGTTCCACATTCCGTCCAGCATATGCCACATCTCTTGCAGCTGCATCTCCAAAGCCGATGGAGGAGCAGAGGGTGCAGCAGGTTGTTCCACTGGCTGCGGCAGGGGGTTGTCAGGTGGTAAAGTTGTTGGTTGTGGTGGTTGTGACCGCGCCTGCGCCCTTTGCAACGTCTCAAGCTCCATCTGCATCACCAGCTTATCTCTCAAGACACGCTCGTTCTCGGCCTTGAGCCAGCGAACCTCTTCCGTGTCCGTCCTGTCGTACAGATTGCCAATAATCCGTAACAAGGAGCTCGTCTTTTCATTAATCTCCTTGAGACAGGTGCCCTTTAGGTGTTTGGACTTGAGGGCCACGTCCCGTATCTCCTGGATGTGGATTATGCCACGCTCCTGGATGTCCTCCTTGCTAAGCCCGCCTGGCGTTCCCGCCGCTGGGACTTTGCCCTGGCATATACGAGCCTTCCTCTGCTCGTAGGTCTCTTCCTCGGAACGCCTACGCTCCCTCAAAGCACGGCCCTTTTCCCAGTCTTCTTTGGATTTGCGAATGGCATCCTCACCGACTGCCTCGCGGTAAAGCCTTTGCTCCTCGCTCATACCACTAGCGACACTAGTGGGGGAACTGTTGTCGTGGGAAGCGGCCACTTGTTCACCCATGCTTTCCCGAACTTTCTCGGCATCGGCAAGTAACTCGTCAAGGTGTTGCCGGCTCAACTCCTCCTCAATCCTGTGTTCAGGTTGAACATTGGATGCAGGCCTAAATGATATTTTGAAAGGCGCTGCATTTTTCTTAGCCATAGGTGTTCCGGCTGGAACTATTGGCTCGTCATCATCCGAGTCAACTTCCTCAACTGTAGCATGAGACTTTTCACCTAAAGATGGACCAGGCAAATTGTCTCTAGCTGCTAAAGGACTAACGACCAGGCTCTCCATGGCAGGAGAAAAATCGTCGTCTCCACCTGAGTCGCTTAGTGGCGGATCTTCTGCCACTTCGCCCTCGATATCATACTCCACTACGCGTTGGCGGAGTACCCTTTTACCAACTGCGACGCTTGAAGCGCCTTTTTGGGCTTTGCTGCCCCTCCTATCGTCAACCACGACAGGCCTTGTACAAGGCCCTGCCGACTTCTCCTTATCGTCAAAAAGATTTTTGTTTCGGTTCATCATAGTTTTAATCCCACGAGTATAGGAACAATTCAAAAGTCACCCCGCACAGTGGCCCTATATGCGGGGAACCCTACATACTGCCGGCTTCGGGTGGACCGACAGGGTTTTACTGGGTTTTCTCCCGGGTGTTATAGACTTTTCCTTGTCGCGGCCGGCCGGCGAAGGCAAGCCCTCGACCCCCTCCCTGACCCACTACCTCACAGACGCCTCGAGTGAGGGTTGTTGCGCGCCAGTTCAGGGCTACGACGCTCAGGGGCTGGCGTGACGCCCCTGGTACACCGCTTTCGCGGTGTTCCCCATTCCCCCCCATTGAAACGGCGCCCAGAAGGGACGCCGGACTACCCCATTCCCCCCCGTGTAACGACGCCCAGAAGGGGCGCCGTCAAAACTCCCCTCAAAGCCGCTCAAGAGTGAGCGGCGAGCGTGCGACCCAGAGTGGGCCGCACGTGGAGATCCCCCCCGCAGGTCAGAGTGACCCGCTGTGCGGTCCAGAAGGGACGCGCGTTGAAGGGGGTGCGATGCCCAGAAGGGGCACCACCTACGTTATTCGGCGCCCAGAAGGGACGCCAGGGATTTGCATAAGGCCCCTTGTCCCACGATGAACGTGGGCCGAGAGGCCTTACCCCAGGGTGCACCACGAGGAGGTTCCCAAATTTGCACCCCACCCCAACCTAACCTAACCTAACCTAACCTAACCTAACCTAACCTAACCTTTTTTTTTTTTTTTTTTCTTTAGAGTGGAGGAAATGCATTACGCACGCGCATGGGACTCTCCCCCCAACTCCCGCTCCCCCGTCCAGGCCCTGCGGCCTCGGCGGGGGTTCGAGAGGAGGGGGGCATACCCACTAAAACCTCCACTGCTCTCCAGCAAGACCCGGGGGAAAGTCGAGGCGGGACCGGCCATAGGCACTCTGCCGCCCCGACTCTCTAGGCCATTGGTTCAAGGGAACCCCCGAACCGAATGCACCCCTTGTGCAACGAGACCCCTTGAGGTCACCCTCACGGGATTCGACCCGACAGCTCCTGAGCTGTCAAGTCGAACTCTATCTCATCACTTGTGCTGGAGAGGCGGCGAGCGCCCGGATAGCCCGATCGCTCGCCGCGCCCTCAAACTCGTCCGCATCGCTCGACCCGATTTCTCTACCTCACGAGACCTCAGGGCCGAGCGAGGGAGAGTTTCCCTCACGTCTTTGCCGAGTCGCAGGAGGCCGGACGCACGCCGGGGGGTCACGGCCACCTGCATCACAGCCTCAGCCGAGTACCAGGGGCCGATCGCACGCCTGGGGTCCCGACCTCCCGCAACTCAGCGTCCTCAAGAGTGCGCTGACGCTCGGACGCCACGGGTTGCTAGATCCGTCACCCTCTTCAGGGGAGGATCGCACCTCACGCTTCCCATGACGCCATGAGCTCAGCCCACGCCCTCACAAAGAATGCGGATACCTCCGCGCGGCAGCGGCTCGGACGCCACGGAAAGCGAGATCTCTCACCCACTCAGGGGAGGATCGCATGCTTCCCACGACGTCCAAGCGCCCCCGCGTCCTCGCATTCTGCTACCTCCGCGCGGCAGCGGCTCGGACGCCACGGGTTGCTAGATCCGTCACCCTCTTCAGGGGAGGATCGCACCTCACGCTTCCCGTGACGCCATGAGCTCCGCCCACGCCCTCACCCGTGCGACCTGAGAACCCTTAAGGGGCGGCCGTCTTTCGAAACGGCGTCCAGAAGGGACGCCGAGCAAAACAAAGGACGACGCCTATAAGGGCGCCACCAATTTACCCCCCACAGGCCCAGAAGGGGCAAGGGGAGGCTGTGGGCCCAGAAGGAGCACCACCAACTTTGTTCGACACTCAGAAGGGGTGCCAGGGTATTCGCGTAAAGCCCCTTTTCCCACGCTGAACGTGGGCCGAGAGGTCTTACTCCAGGGTGCACCACGAGGAGGTTCCCAAATTTGCACCCCAACCTAACCTAACCTTTTTTTTTTTTTTTTTTTTTTTTTTTTTTTTTTTTTTCGACGGGAAATGCATTTACGCATTCCCCCGGGCCTGGAGCGACTACGGGGGATATGTGGGGCTCAGCAAGGAGTTTGCCACTACCCACTAAAACCCGTCGATATTCCGTCTTCCGCGCACGGCGCGACCCCGGGCATTCCACTAGGGACTCTACCGCAGCCGCGTCTTGGAGTGGCGGACACCTTTGCAGGTGCTTCACCTGTACGTCTCCACGGACGTGCTAAGGGGGGCCCGAAACATAGAAACCCCCCTCAATCCATCTTGCGAACCCGAAGTGCGGACGTAGGACTCTCCCTGCCCGTACGCCCGCGAGTTCGCTGCAGAGGGGACCGGAGCTGGGCCAGTACCACGCCTCCGAATCTCCCTCTACTCTCCCGTGATCCTGCCAGGATCACTGCGTCCCCGGATGTTCTTGGGGAGCATGTGAAGGTGCGGCCGGCTTAGATGGTCTGCCGGCCTTCCCCTTCTTTCTCCTTGGAGGAGCACAAAGCCGACTGCCCATGCTATGCCCCGCGGGTTTTCCCTTCTCGGCGCAAATGGGACAGTTCGGCTTTGCTGAACAGGCGGCGGCTTTGTGGCCAGCGATACCGCAGCGGTAACATAAGTTACTTCGGTCCGTCGGCGCCGTGCAAAAGGCCTGCACATGGCCTCCCTCCAGGCAGCGGAAGCATTTTCTTGGTTTGGAATCTAGCACGTGGATGCGTGCTGTATTCCACCCAATCTGGAGCTTTCCGCCACTTGCCTTCAAAATGGTCTTAGCCGATGTGGCTGGGCACCGCACCCATACAGTGCCCATTCCGCCGGCTCCACGTCTGATCTCCCCAACCTTAATGTTTTCTGGGGAGCAGCCTCCCTTCTCTGCCACGGCAGAGGCGACGTCCGTCTTTACGACGATTTCGTCGAGGCCTGTTATCCGAAGGTTGGCAGATTTTATGGGCCGTGCCACTTCAAATATGGTTGGCATGGTCCTCCGGATCAGGCCTGCCAGAGTGTCGGCGTTTTGGGAACCCTGAGGGCCCGACATCTCCAACATCCTCGAATCTGTCGCCGTCCTCCTCATTGCGGTAGGAGGTGGGAGATTGTGCTCATGGAGCACAAGGCACTCCCTCGCTTTGAATAAGGCCGCTGCGTAGGTCATTCCTTGCTTGGCGGCCTCAGGGCGAAGCGTCAACACAACTGCCGCCGTCTTAGGCGGCCGGAGCTGCTGTTTCAGCCTCTCTCTCTTCTTCTTTTTAGCCGGGGTGGCAGCGGGTGTTCGTGCTGCCGCCGCAGGCTGTTTTGAAGGCTTTTGATTGGATGCCTTAGAAGCCACCCCCTTCTTGGCCGACTTGCGCTTTTTCCCTACCTTTGTCCACTCTCCCTCCGGCGGTGGCTGTTGCGGCGCAACGGTTGGCACAGAAGCCGGGATTTTGGGTACAGCGGCAAGATGATGTGCGCCAACTGTTTTTGTCCCCTTTTTCTGTGCCTTCTTTTTTCCCTTGCCCTCTTTAGGGCCCTTACCCGGTGCGCTGGGCTTAGTGTGGTCCTGACTGCCAGGAGAAAGATGTTGTGTCTCACTGACAGTTGGAGCCGTTTGCACCGGTTCCGAGATGCGCTCGGACGCTGGACCTAGGCGATCGTCCAGCACCTTCGTCACATGCTGAAGGATGGTAGTCAGCGTGGACTCTCCAGTTGAAAGTGGAGACGGCGGCGGCGGTGTGTGTAATGAACGCCGAAATTCGATCCCTGCGCGAATGGGTGAGCCAACGCCAGCGCTCTGCCGAGATGGTGTGGCAGGGCGTTGAGCGGGAAGCGCAGGCGGGTCAGTTTCAAGAGAGGCGCGAAGTTCCGCCATCTCCCTTTCCAGCTCGGCCAACCGTGCGTGCAGGCGAGTGTTGTCTGCCTGTAAGCTGGCAGTTAGTTCCCTCAGCGCGCGGTTGTCGTAGTGCAGGCCACCGTTGATTTCCCGCAACGCCAAGTTTTCCTCGGCGTTCGGGAGCCTGCGGAACTCCTCCGAGGCCATCTTATAAATCTCGACGGCCTCGTTTAGGGACCGTTGGAATGTCCCTTTAAGATTTCCCGAGTTATGGGCGACGTACGCTACGATGTCGCCCGCATCCAGGACTGCCTTAGAGCAGTCCTCCGCCACCATGGCGTTAGCCTGCTCCTGGTTCTGGCAAGCAGCCCTCTTTTTCCCTCTGGCGGCACGCCGCTCTTGAGCCTCCCGACACATCAGCTCCGCCTCTTGCTCAGCATCGAGCTGCAGATCCTCGCTCCGCGCAAGGCGAGCGAGCTCCAACTCTCTGCGAGCCGCAGCCAAAACGTTAAACTTGCTGCCTCTCGGTGCTTTACTCGACGCAGGTAAAACCTCCGCGTCCGAGTAAAGCACCGAATCATCGTCCGAGTCCACCGACTCAGGTGGTGGTGGTGGTGGAACTCCACGTGCATGTGCACGAGGTTTAGTCGAGACGGAAGAGGCATCGCTGTTGTAGCCCCTTCGGTCTTCTTCGCGTCGCCTAGCTCCACGCGTGAACCTAGGCGAATTGCCCTCGACTGCCGCTCCAAGGCCAGTCGCTCCCTTGTCCGCTCTGGACAAAACTACGCCAGATGTTGTGGCCGCCTCGCATATCTGCCTGTCCGCCCAGGACAGACCCACACTCGGAACCTTCTTCGTTCCACTGCCCTTCAAGGGCACGCTTCCTCCACTTCCAGAGGCATTGCCACACTCTAGGGCCTGGTCGCCTACCCTAGAGGGGCCTTCGGTATCCAATTTCACATCTACGGACCCGGGTACCCGTAGACGGCGGGCGTCAGCCGCAGCACATGACAAAACCAAATCGCTCTTGTCGGACATTTCATTTACGATTTGGGGGTTAGCAATTTTTGGGTTGCGATCCCCATGGTCGCTAGGGGGTGGGCTGTAAGCCGCCCACCAACCCATCCGAAGACGGGCGCCCGTCGCCGCGCCCCGCAACGACGGCACCTTTGCGTGAAGGGCGCCCAGAAGGGGCGCCGACTACCCCGTTCCCACCCCGTGTAACGACGCCCAGAAGGGGCGCCGTCAAAACTCCCCTCAAAGCCGCTCTAGAGTGAGCGGCGAGCGTGCGGCCCAGAGTGGGCACGCACTTGGAGGTGCAAGCCCAGAAGGGGCACTGCCTACTTTATTCGACGCCCAGAAGGGGCGCCAGGGATTTGCATAAGGCCCCTTGTCCCACGCTGAACGTGGGCTGAGAGGCCTTACCCCAGGGTGCACCACGAGGAGGTTCCCAAATTTGCACCCCAACCTAACCTAACCTTTTTTTTTTTTTTTTTTTTGACCCACGGAAATGCCTTTACGCATACCCACCGAACTGGGGCGCTCGGTGGGTTATGTCGGGCTCGCCTGAAGGGCACTACCGACTAAAACCGTGGGATGCTCAGAACTTCCGCCAAAGGGACCAGGGCTCCGGGTAATCGCGTTGCGACTCAACCGCAGCCGGCCCGCGGGCCGTCACTACAGACGGACACCTTGAGGCCTAGCCTCACCGGAGGGCAACCTGGAGCATTACAGGCTACCCTCCGATACATCAGTGAACCACACATGCGGGTGTAGGGCTCCCCATGCCCGTACACCCGCGGTTCGTCTAAGGGGGAAGAAGCTGGGCGTAGCCCCTCCTTCTTCGCCCTGTGCGCCTCTTGCGGTTTGGAGCAGACAGAGGATCGTCCTCTCTGCTCCTTTCCGCCGCCTCCTTTTGGGCCATTACGGCCTCGCAGAAGGCAAGCATGGCGTCCCACGCCTGTCGGGTCGCCACCATGGCCTCGACGACGGCCGGCAACGACAGGTCGGGACCCACCACCGCGCAGAGCTGCGCGCGCTCAGCCGACCAGGCTGGGCATGCCGCCAGCGTGTGCAGGGCTGTGTCTTCCGACACGCCGCACTGGTGGCACGCCATCGTCGGCTCTCTTCCGGCGATTCGGCACAGATACCTCCCGAAGCAGCCATGCCCCGAGAGGACCTGCACCAACCGGAAAGAAAGCGAGCCCGCCTTGCGATCGACCCATCGTTCCAGGACGGGCCGAATCGCTCCGATGGTCCAGTGGCCGGCAGTCGGCTGCTCCAGCCGCTCCTTCCACTTCTGAAGCGTCGCCCGCTGCGCACGCTTCCTCCATCGGCGAACCTCTTCGGGCAAACCTAACCTTTTTTTTTTTTTTTTTTTTTTTTTTTTTTTTTTTTTTCCCAGGGGAATGCGTTACGCATACCGAGGCCTTGAAGAGGCACCCGGTTATGTGGGGCTCGCCCGTCCGCCTTTCCGCCCCCACTGACCAGGAGAGAGGCCCCTAGTCAGCTGCCAGGTAGGACCCGGCTGGGAGGGCGAGACGGAGGGGGATACCCACTAAACCCCTGGGGGACAACAATCCGACAGCATAAGGCTGAGGTGGAACACGGTACCGACCAAAAGGCATTGAACCGCGAACCACCCCGTCGCCGTGTGTTGGCCTATGACCGCTGCTAGCAGCTGTCACGCGCCATCACACGGCGACTGCCACGAGGCACGGCAAGAGAAGAGCCCTTAAGGGGCAGACCTTACGGCCAGGGATGGCACCACCTTGTGCAGCCCTTGCTGAGGCGCAAGGGGCACAAGCCGGTCCACGTCTTGAAGGAGGAGGGCGGCGTTACACCGCCGCCCTCGACCCTACCACCGCCGGTTGCCCGGCCTCGCCCTCACTGGCGACCCCTACCCGCTCTTGAGGGAGGAGGGCGGCTTTGGTGCCATCCTCGACTCCCCCGCCCGCCGCCGGTTGCCCGGCCGCGTCCGGCCCTGCCGGCGATTCCGCCACCTCCATGGCACTCTCCCTGGCCGCAGGTGGAGCCCGCGGCCACGGAGCCCACTTCGGCCTTGTCGTCGGAGGACGACAGGTCCTCCCCCCCATGTGGTGTGTGTGCGGGAGCCCAGCCTCCTTGCACACACCACATTCCGCCCTCTCAACCCCGCACTCGGCGGCTCTGTGCCCAGGGGCACCACACCTGAAACACAGGGCGCCACGGCTGGCCTCCGAGCTACAAGCGTAGCTCAGATGGCCCACACCGTAGCACCTGTAGCACCGTGTGGGGCCCCTGTCCAGGACCACGACCTGCACCCTAACCCACCCAATTACCACGTGGCCCGCACGGGCCAGATGGCTCGCCGCGGCGGCCGGAAGTCGCACCATCGCGGAACACAGGCCAGCCGGCCCGGTCCGCAGCTGTCCCACCGTCACCCGCTCTGCGGCACAACTCGTAGCGGCCGCAATCGCCTCCGCGATGCGTTTGGCCCCGTCCGCCATTTCCGGGGTGAGTCCGAGGAGCCGGACCTCGGCCATCCGGCACGGCCTGCGGACCTCCACCCCCTCGGGCACCGCCCTTCTAATATGCTCCGCCAGAGCGTCAGCCACGGGGCCGCTGGACTCCCCCGGAACCTCCAGCAGCCGGCCGCCAGCCGCAGACTGCCGCACCCGAACCCCCCGCAGCCCGAGCTCCTGCAGGTTGATGCCGGCCATAGCCCCATCCAGCACCGCACGGTAGGACAACCCCCTCTCTACTGCCTCCGGCCCCAGCGTCACCAGGACGGCGGACGACTGCGGCAGCTCCACCCTGGGGGGGGGCCTCGCCCCCTGCGACCTCCTCCGCTCTCCTCCTCCCGCAGGCTTGGCCTGGTCGGTCGCGGCCTTGGCCCTCCTGGCCTTAGCCCTGGCCTTCCTCGATGTGGCAGGAACCCACCCGGCCGGTGGAGCGGCGGTTTTCTCCTTCGGGGGGGCTGGGGCACCTCGGGCTCCGGCGGCAACCCCAGCATAGCTCCCCCCTTCCCTCGCAGCGTCCCCCGCCAGCAGCGGCCTCCTTAGGGGCTCCGCTGGGAGGCGCCTCTCGATAGCATCGAGGCGCCCTCCCAGGGACTCAAGGACCTCCCTCCTCAGGGCCCCTAGCATGTCCTCCATCTTGGCCTCCCTCAGGTCCTTCATCTCGACCCGCACCCTCGCGATTTCCAGGCGGAGCCCCTCATTCTCGGCTTTAAGCACCGCGTTGTCGCTCTCCAGGGGGGGGACGTCGAAGAGAAACTTCATGGTCTCGGTCACCAGAGCCAGCGATCTCCTGAAGTCGCGGATGTCAACTTCATCGAGCCCAATGCCCGTCCTCTCCACGTCCGTCAGGGCACGCTCCATGGCCCCCACGTGCTCGTTCGCCTCAACGAAATTCTCCAGCCTCGAACACGAGGCGATCGCACACTTGATGGCGGCTATGTCCACCGCCGGTTGCGGGGGGGGGAGTTCCAGAGCGACCCCCTTATCTGCACTATCTTCCTCCTGATGCACCACGCGCTTTGTGGGCCTTTCGCTCTTATCCGAGCTCGATCCGGCGTCCAACGAGCGCTTCATCGAAGCAGGATCCACTTCCATCACGTCCCCCTCGGCCACCCGGTCGAAACGACCGGCGCCACTACCACCGGGCACCGCCGGTTCCACGCCGCCCGAGCCATTAGCCCGAGCGGACGCTTCACCGGACGCGTCCCCGGCATCTCCGCCCATCCCGGGCCCAACACGTCCTCTGCACCTCTTGCTCGGACACCCCCTCCCAGCACCAGTAGTATTAACCACTACAGAAGCCTGGCCTGGAACCTCTGTAGGGTCTTCGGTAACCAATTTGTCACACGAAGCCCCGGATAGCTTCGTGCGCCGGGCGCCAGCCGGATCGCATGGCAGAACACTCATCTTTTTGGAACCTTTCATAATGTTTAGGAATAAAGGTTCCAATCCCCCTGGTCGCTAGGGGGTGGGCTGTTCGCCGCCCACCAACCCGTTCAAGAATGAACGGGCGCCCGTCGCCACGCCCCGCAACGACGGAACCTTTGCGCTGAAACGGCGCCCAGAAGGGGCGCCGGACTACCCCATTCCCCCCCCGTGTATCGACGCCCAGAAGGGGCGCCGACTACCCCAAAACCCCCCCCCGTGTGACGACGCCCAGAAGGGGCGCCGTCAAAACTCCCCTCAAAGCCGCTCAGGAGTGAGCGGCGAGCGTGCGACCCAGAGTGGGCCGCACGTGGAGATCCCCCCCGCAGGTCCGAGTGACCCGCTGTGCGGTCCAGAAGGGACGCGCGTTGAAGGGGGTGCGATGCCCAGAAGGGGCACCACCTACTTTATTCGACGCCCAGAAGGGACGCCAGGGATTAGCATAAGGCCCCTTGTCCCACGCTGAACGTGGGCCGAGAGGCCTTACCCCAGGGTGCACCACGAGGAGGTTCCCAAATTTGCACCCCAACCTAACCTAACCTAACCTAACCTTTTTTTTTTTTTTTTTTTTCTTTAGAGTGGAGGAAATGCATTACGCACGCGCATGGGACTCTCCCCCCAACTCCCGCTCCCCCGTCCAGGCCCTGCGGCCTCGGCGGGGGTTCGAGAGGAGGGGGGCATACCCACTAAAACCTCCACTGCTCTCCAGCAAGACCCGGGGGAAAGTCGAGGCGGGACCGGCCATAGGCACTCTGCCGCCCCGACTCTCTAGGCCATTGGTTCAAGGGAACCCCCGAACCGAATGCACCCCTTGTGCAACGAGACCCCTTGAGGTCACCCTCACGGGATTCGACCCGACAGCTCCTGAGCTGTCAAGTCGAACTCTATCTCATCACTTGTGCTGGAGAGGCGGCGAGCGCCCGGATAGTCCGATCGCTCGCCGCGCCCTCAAACTCGTCCGCATCGCTCGACCCGATTTCTCTACCTCACGAGACCTCAGGGCCGAGCGAGGGAGAGTTTCCCTCACGTCTTTGCCGAGTCGCAGAAGGCCGGACGCACGCCGGGGGTCACGGCCACCTGCATCACAGCCTCAGCCGAGTACCAGGGCCGATCGCACGCCCGGGGTCCCGACCTCCCGCAACTCAGCCTCCTCAAAAGTGTGCTGACGCTCGGACGCCACGGGTTGCTAGATCCGTCACCCTCTTCAGGGGAGGATCGCACCTCACGCTTCCCATGACGCCATGAGCTCAGCCCACGCCCTCACAAAGAATGCGGATACCTCCGCGCGGCAGCGGCTCGGACGCCACGGAAAGCGAGATCTCTCACCCACTCAGGGGAGGATCGCATGCTTCCCACGACGTCCAAGCGCCCCCGCGCCCTCGCATTCTGCTACCTCCACGCGGCAGCGGCTCGGACGCCACAGGTTGCTAGATCCGTCACCCTCTTCAGGGGAGGATCGCACCTCACGCTTCCCGTGACGCCATGAGCTCCGCCCACGCCCTCACCCGTGCGACCTGAGAACCCTTAAGGGGCGGCCGTCTTTCGAAACGGCGTCCAGAAGGGACGCCGAGCAAAACAAAGGACGACGCCCATAAGGGCGCCACCAATTTACCCCCCACAGGCCCAGAAGGGGCAAGGGGAGGCTGTGGGCCCAGAAGGGGCACCACCAACCTTGTGCAGGCCCAGAAGGGGCACCGCCTACATTATTCGACGCCCAGAAGGGGCGCCAGGGATTAGCATAAAGCCCCTTGTCCCACGCTGAACGTGGGCCGAGAGGCCTTACCCCAGGGTGCACCACGAGGAGGTTCCCAAATTTGCACCCCAACCTAACCTAACCTAACCTAACCTAACCTAACCTAACCTTTTTTTTTTTTTTTTTTTTTTTTTTTTTTTTTTTTTTTTTTTTTTTTTTAAGAGTGGAGGAAATGCATTACGCACGCGCATGGGACTCTCCCCCCAACTCCCGCTCCCCCGTCCAGGCCCTGCGGCCTCGGCGGGGGTTCGAGAGGAGGGGGGCATACCCACTAAAACCTCCACTGCTCTCCAGCAAGACCCGGGGGAAAGTCGAGGCGGGACCGGCCATAGGCACTCTGCCGCCCCGACTCTCTAGGCCATTGGTTCAAGGGAACCCCCGAACCGAATGCACCCCTTGTGCAACGAGACCCCTTGAGGTCACCCTCACGGGATTCGACCCGACAGCTCCTGAGCTGTCAAGTCGAACTCTATCTCATCACTTGTGCTGGAGAGGCGGCGAGCGCCCGGATAGCCCGATCGCTCGCCGCGCCCTCAAACTCGTCCGCATCGCTCGACCCGATTTCTCTACCTCACGAGACCTCAGGGCCGAGCGAGGGAGAGTTTCCCTCACGTCTTTGCCGAGTCGCAGGAGGCCGGACGCACGCCGGGGGGTCACGGCCACCTGCATCACAGCCTCAGCCGAGTACCAGGGGCCGATCGCACGCCTGGGGTCCCGACCTCCCGCAACTCAGCGTCCTCAAGAGTGCGCTGACGCTCGGACGCCACGGGTTGCTAGATCCGTCACCCTCTTCAGGGGAGGATCGCACCTCACGCTTCCCATGACGCCATGAGCTCAGCCCACGCCCTCACAAAGAATGCGGATACCTCCGCGCGGCAGCGGCTCGGACGCCACGGAAAGCGAGATCTCTCACCCACTCAGGGGAGGATCGCATGCTTCCCACGACGTCCAAGCGCCCCCGCGTCCTCGCATTCTGCTACCTCCGCGCGGCAGCGGCTCGGACGCCACGGGTTGCTAGATCCGTCACCCTCTTCAGGGGAGGATCGCACCTCACGCTTCCCGTGACGCCATGAGCTCCGCCCACGCCCTCACCCGTGCGACCTGAGAACCCTTAAGGGGCGGCCGTCTTTCGAAACGGCGTCCAGAAGGGACGCCGAGCAAAACAAAGGACGACGCCTATAAGGGCGCCACCAATTTACCCCCCACAGGCCCAGAAGGGGCAAGGGGAGGCTGTGGGCCCAGAAGGAGCACCACCAACTTTGTTCGACACCCAGAAGGGGTGCCAGGGTATTCGCGTAAAGCCCCTTTTCCCACGCTGAACGTGGGCCGAGAGGTCTTACCCCAGGGTGCACCACGAGGAGGTTCCCAAATTTGCACCCCAACCTAACCTAACCTTTTTTTTTTTTTTTTTTTAACCCAGGGAATGCTTGATGCATACCCAGGCCCAGAAGGGGCCCGGGTTATGTGGGACTCGCCCGTCCGCCTTTCCACCTCCCACCAACTATATGGGGACGCCATTGTCCCCAGTCGGCTGCCTTGGCTACTACCCCAAGGCTGGAAGGGGTGAGACGGAGGGGGATACCCACTAAACCCTGGAGGACATCTACCGAATCAGGTGAGGCCACGGTGCCTATCCCTGGGGAATTAAACCGCGGGGCTCACCCGGCTGCCCGTGTGACTGCGCGCGCCGACCCGGGGGCCGGCGCGCGCAGTCACACGGGCGCAACGCGAAACGCGACAACAAGGTACCTCAGAGGGAGGACACCACTAAAGGCTGCGCAGCCCAGAAGGGGCCACACAACCTAGCGCCTCTTGGGCACAACCTAAAGAGGGGTGAGGGGGTAGAATCCCACACCCACACTACCTACCTCAGCATATACACGCCATCGCGGCATGCACACACTACAACGCAAACTATACATCCTAAACTAATATTTTTGTGTTTCCCTTTTTTAATTTTTTTGTATTTCCCTTTTTAATTTTTTATATAAAACCCTAAAACTAACCTATGCTAATATTTACAACAACTCTATTGGTGAACATTCGACAATAATTTGATCCTAAGACTATACTACATTTACAAGGCCATTGTACTGAAACAGATGGCCCACGACCCCAATTTACACAATAATATACAACTGTACACTAATACTTCCCTTTTTTTTTTTTTTCAGATCCCGCCAGGGAGCAGCCCAGCACCGACTACGCCCCCGACGGACCAGGTAAGTACCCTACCCTATTTACATAACTCCCCTTATTTTCCCCTTTTTAGGTAGCCGCACCAGGATGGGACCCGGTTGCGCACTCCATGGGCTCAACATCTTGGGATCGACCTCCCGGCTGACTCCGCCATGTGGGGGATACGCCCCTGACCGTGGGGGGGCGGCAAACCCAGGACCCCATAATATGGTCACTTTCCCTGCCGTGCGTACCGCAGACGTGGCACGTCGGCTTTTCTACGGTGCACTCCCCGATCCTGTGGCCCTCCTTGCCGCATCTGTAGCACAGGCCACTCCTGTCCACCTTTTTAGGGCACCACAGCCTAGTGTGCCCGAGGCACATGCACACGTAACATCTGGTGGGGGCCGGCTCCATGGCCGCCACTTGGAGCGAGGAGTACCCCACCACCAGATGTCCAACTTCTGCCAGGGCCTTCGCTGCAGCGATAGGGCATCTCACCACCACCGAACCAGATCCCCATTCCCCTCTCCGTATGGGCCCCACTGAGACCGAGCTCGCCGGTATCCCCACTTTGGCAGCAACCGCCGCCACTATCCCCACACTCGTCACACTCTCGTTGAGGCCGGTCACCCTCAGGTCAGCCATTCTGACTGGCCTGGCAATGACCACCTCCTCCTTTAGTGCCTCCGTCAATTTGGCCGCAAGGGCATCCGCCTTTGGACCGCTGGACTCTCCGGCGACTTCAAACATTCGGCCCCCTGAGGCCGTGTGTCTGACTTTGACAGACTCGAGCCCGACACTCGCCAGCGGCACCTCGCTGTGGGCCTTCTGGAGGACCATGGCGAAAGTGACGCCCCTGGCGACAGCCTCAGGCCTTAGGCACAACGTAATCGCAGACGACCTGGGGACTGCTAGCCGGTAGGGCCTCTCAGTTGAGGCAGGGGGGGTCGGACCAGTGCGCGCTACCTCGCCACTGGTAGGCCCCTGCTGTGCCACTCGAACCGCTGAAGCATAACTCTCTCCTTTCTTTTCAGCTTTTCTTCTTTTCGCCCCCACCTGGACCCAGTCGTTCGCCGGGACCGACGCAGCGGCAGCGAGCGACGGCGACACCTCGCGCCCAGGTCGGGGACCCGCCGTACCCCGACCACGGCCAGGACCAGCAGCAGCCACCTCAGGACTCAGGTAAGACCCACCTGGGCGGGGCAGGGGGGGGAAATCCCCACCACCTCCCCGTCTATCCTCATTTGGCCTCGGCAAGAGGCGCGAACCCTCCTCGCACAGGCTGCCCTCCATCACACCAGCCTCGGCCACAACATCATCAGCAGCAGCAGCGGTAGTAGCCGCTAGCCCCGCCCACTGACTCAGCTCCCGCGGGAGGCGAGCCCTAAACTCCTCCAGCTTCTCCTCCATCATCTTTCCCATCACCTGGGTCATCCCGTCCATAAGATCTCTCTCCATCTCTCCCAGCACTCCCCTGAGGTCTTCCCTCGAGAGAGCAAGTGCCGGATCCGGCCCCAACTCCGACCCCGGCAACGGGGAAGGGGGGGGAGGCCTCTCCTGGATTCGCTCCAGCTGTCCCCTCCAAGCCTGGAGCTCCTCCGAGAGCCGGCCTACCTCCGCCTGGAATATCTCCAGTTGCTTCATCAGCGCCTCGTTATCATCCGAGAGCTGGCTACTCCTGGAAACCTGTCGGCTTAATTCCGCCTCGGTTTGCTCCAGCTGCCCTTTCAGGGTCACGTTCTCTTCCCGAAGCTGGCTAGCTAAGGAAGCCTCGATCTTGAGATCTAAGCACTCCCTCTCCAACTTCTTCTGCAAGGTCTCCTGCCAAGTCTCAAGCTCCGCCGCAATGTGGAGGCGCATCGACCCCTTCATTTCAGTAAACGCCTCCAACGACTCCTCCAGCTGCACCCTCAAAGTCTTATTCTCCTCCAAGAGAAGGTTTATTTCTGATTCAGGGCTGCGCAACTCTGCGCTAGACCTCGACCTGTCTCTACCCTTCCTGACTTCCGACTTCCCACGTCCGGAACCACCATCTTTTTTCCCTTTGCCAGGAGCCATAGTAGCACCCGACAACAACTCACAAAATGTACACAATTACCCAACTAAAATATATACACTTACGTCTAAACTTACGTCTAAACTTATTCCTAACCTATGCACTAAAAGTATATAACAATATATACACCCACTTCAACTTCGGATTCCGACCCCCCCCTAGCCAGGGAAGAAGCAAAAGGTAAGTCGGGTCCGAGAAGAAGTGGTCTGCAACCTCATACAAATTTCGAGAAAACGGTCAAGCGTGATCGCTTTCTCGAAATTTTATAGTTGAAATTTTGTGCAAAAAATTCCCCAAAATTCCAAAAATCGACCAAACCAAAAAACAACAACACAGCCTTGAGGGGTATGGGCCCACCTCCCCGGACACCCCGGAACCCCTAGCGAGGCCCCAAAAATGCCCGAGCAGCGACAAAAACAAAAAACAGCAAAATTTTTGGGGTCAATTATATGGACGACCTTATAATGTCATCCAGATATAAGTGACCCGAAGAGGAAAAAACCCAAAAACAAAACGAAATATTCCCACAAAAAACCAGGAGAGGCCCCCAAAAGATACCTCCGGCCTTCCTGCTAATTATCACTATTTTTATTTCCCCGTATATTTTTGCTATCTATTTTTAAAATCAATTCCCGCAGGAGCGATTTTTTCCCAACAATGTGCGCGGGTACTCCCTCCGACAGGCCAAACGGCACTCAACCTAACCTAACCTTTTTTTTTTTTTTTTTTTTTTTTTTTTTTTTTTTTTTTTTTTAACCCTGTGAAATACATTTACGTATCCCCGCAGTTGTAGTATACCTGCGGGGTATGTGGGACTCGGCGATGTTATGCAATACCCACTAAAACACAGGGGAGGCTCGACCTTCTGCATATGGCTTGGTCCCGGGTAATCAACGAGCGATTCTTCCGCAACTTTGCCTACAGATTTGTGCTATTGGCACCCTCATTGAACATGGGCGTTGACGCCCGCCACTCAACAGATGGTTAGACTGGACTAAGCCACCTCTACTTCAGGGAACTCTTCTAGAGTCCCCGGGGATGGGATTCCCGTTCTCTGTGAGCTCTCCGTAGAAGAACACGCATGTTGGGGTGACTGTAGTCCTGGAGACCGTCCAGCTACCTCGGGATCCTCTCGAGCCTGTGCAGGCTTCCTCTGACGATCCTCCTTTAGAGGCCTAGCTCTGGTGGAGGAAGGGCGGCACTTAACACTACCCATCATGTGGGCGTGGGGCCGGTTTTCACTGGCGCATATTGCGCACTTGAATGCAGTGACAGAACACTGAGCCGCTTTGTGACCGGACAAGCCACACTTGAAACATAGCCCAGTCCGGTCCACATTAGATGGGCACCTCGTCCGAGTATGTCCCACCCCCATGCAGCGGAAGCACCGCATGGGAAGTGAGCTGAGAGCTGTAATATGGGCGGAGACCCACCCGACATGTAACCTCCCGACTTCTGTCAGCTTCTTTGCTGTGAACGTTGGGCATTTCACTAGCGTCGAGCATTCTCCTCTGGGTCCCTTTCTGATGTCCCCTATTTTAATTTGCCCAAGGGGGCAGCCGCTTGCAGTTGTTAATGCAGCGGCTATGTCCTCTTTTGTCACTGAGACATCCAACCCGGAAATACGCAAAGTTGCGCAATTTTGGGGTCTGGAGACATTGACACAATCCGCGAGGATAGACTTCAGCCTTTCTGCTAGACGGTCCGCTTTAGGTCCACTCGCAGCGCCGGGGATCTCTATGATCTTAGCCCCGGTGGCTGAAGTCTTGATCCGAACATGATCAATATCCATTTCGCTCGGGTGAAAGGTGTTTCTTGCCCTAAGGAGAGCTTGGGCATAGGTTACGCCGCGCTTCTCTGCTTCCGGCTGCAGATTAAGTACCACAGCCGTAGTCCGGGGCGGTGTCAGTTTCACCTTCTTTTTCTTCTGAGGCTTTTTCCTGACCTGAATGGACGGAGCCTGTGTTGGCGCAGTCGTTTCAGGCACGGTTAGTGCCGGTACTCCGGCAGGCTGTCTTGGTGCGATTGGTGCCGCTGAAGTTGTAGTAGCGGCAGCTTGTCGTCTTTTCGCCTTTTGCTTGGCCTTCTTGGCCTTCTTTCTTGACACCTTTTGCCATTCCCCTTCCTCCTGTTGTGTGGGCAAAATTGGATCGGGCGTCAAGACGTCATCTTCCGGTACAGCTGAGGCCGTAGATGTTGGGGCTCTCGGCTGAGTTAGACCCTCGCTAGGGGCCGTTGCAGCTGTTTTTCGCCGCTTGCTCGCTGGAAGTGAAGAGCGAGTGGGTTCCAGCGGAGGAAGCCGCTTCTCGATGGCCACCAGACGGTTCCACATACCGTCTAGCGTTTGCCACATCTCATTGAGTTGCGTCTCCAGCGCAGAAGGCACAGGAGGCGCAGGAGGATTAGCAGATGGCGCAACAGAGGGTGCAGCAGGTGTTTCCTGCGGCTGCGGCAAGGGGATGTCAACGGATGGTGGTGGCGGAGTTTGTAATATTCGCCCTTGTGCCCTCTGCAGTGTCTCTAGCTCCATCTGGTAGAGTAGTTTCTCTTTGAGAATACGCTCATTCTCCGCTTTAAGCCAGCGGATCTCCTCTGTGTCCGTCCTGTCATAGAGGTTGCCGATAATGCGCAACAAGGAGCTCGTCTTCTCGTTTATCTCCTTAAGACAGGTGCCTTTTAGGTGCTTGGATTTTAAAGCCACATCCCTAATTTCTTGGATGTGGATAATGCCACGCTCCTGGATGTCCTCCTTGCTTAGTTCACCAGGCGTACCCAGTGCTGGGACTTTGCCCTTACAAATCCGGGCCTTTCTCTGTTCGTAGGTCTCCTCCTCGGAACGCCTACGCTCCCTTAGTGCTCGAGAATTCTCCCATTCCTCACGGGATTTCTGTACGGCATCCTCGCCAACCGCTTGTCGAAAGAGCATACGCTCTTCGCTCATTCCCCGTCTACCATAGTCATTATCACATTGCTGACTCGAGCTAGCTCGAAGATTGTCGGCATCAGCAAGTAATTCGTCTAGGTGTTGCCGGCTCAGCTCGTCATCAATTCTAGACGCTGGGTGTATGTCCGCCGCAGTTCTAAAGGTGAGCTTGAACGGCGCGGCACTTATCCTGGCCTTAGGCGTAATGGCCGGAATCGGTGGTACAATGTCGTCATCCGAATCTACATCATCGTTTTGGGATTTCTCGCCTAGCGATGGACTGCTAGGCAAGGACCCTTTCGCAGCAGCAGGACTAGCGAGAATCTTCTCTAAGGCAGGAGAGAAATCATTAACTCCGCCCGAGTCGCTAAGTGGCGGGTCGTCTGCCACATCATCCGCAACATACTCCACCACGCGGTGGCGAAGCACCCTTCTTCCGACGCCTGAAGCGCCTTCCTGGGCTTTACTGCCCCTCCCATCATCATCCACGACGGCCCTGTAAACAGGCCCCGCCGACTTCTCCGAAACATCTAAAAGTTTTGGTTTTTGAGACATCTTTATACTTAGCCCACGAGTAAGGAGCATCTACATTGTCCACCCGCACAGTGGCCCTATATGCGGGTAACCCTATGTACAGTCAGTGTCGGGTGGTGCTGACAGGTTTTAAGGAGGTCTCTCTCCGGTTTTAATGTGTGTCCTTCACGCGGCCGGCCGGCTAAGGCAAGCCCTCGTTCACCTGTTCCAGAACGCTACCCCACAGACGCCTCGAGTGAGGGTCGTTGCAGAACCGAAACAGGCTACGACGCTCAGGGGCTGGCGTGAGGCCCCTGGTACACCCCTTTCGAGGTGTTCCCCTTTCCCCCCATTGAAACGACGCCCAGAAGGGGCGCCGGACTACCCCATTCCCCCCCGTGTAACGACGCCCAGAAGGGGCGCCGCCAAAACTCCCCTCAAAGCCGCTCGAGAGTGAGCGGCGAGCGTGCGACCCAGAGTGGGCCGCACGTGGAGATCCCCCCCGCAGGTCCGAGTGACCCGCTGTGCGGTCCAGAAGGGACGCGCGTTGAAGGGGGTGCGATGCCCAGAAGGGGCACCGCCTACACTATTCGACGCCCAGAAGGGGCGCCAGGGATTTGCATAAAGCCCCTTGTCCCACGCTGAACGTGGGCCGAGAGGCCTTACCCCAGGGTGCACCACGAGGAGGTTCCCAAATTTGCACCCCAACCTAACCTAACCTAACCTTTTTTTTTTTTTTTTTTTACCCTGGGAAATGCTTTTAGGCATACCCATCGGACTGGGGCGACCGATGGGTTATGTGGGACTCGCCGAGAGATGTTGTTTGGCCATACCCACTAAAACCCAGGGATGCTCCACCACCCGTCAATGGCACAAGACTCCGGGCGTGCACGAGTGAACCAACCGCAGCCTGTGCCGACGGCATCCTTGCGGATGCACTCCCTGCTCGAAAGAGCTGAGGGTGAGCTTGGAGCATAACAAGCCACCCTCATAAATCGCGCGAACCTTGCTAGCGAACGATGGGCTCCCCATGCCCAATCGCCCGCCAGTTCGCAGAGAACGGAGATGAAGCGGGACAGAACCCGTTCTTCATCTCCCGTTCAACCTCCTCCGGTTTAGGGTGGAAGGAGCTGGGCATATCCCCTCCTCCTCCTCCCTACGCGCCTGCGTCGGAGAGCCCCTGATTCGGGGTCGTCCTCTCTAGCGCGCTCCGCCTCCTCCTTTTGCGACATCACCTGTTCGCAAAAAGAGAGGACCGCATCCCACGATGTTTTGGCCGACAACATGGCCTTAACCAGTGCTGGCAGAGCGAGATCCGGCCCTATCACCGCGCATAGTTGCGCGCGCTCTTGCGCCCATCTAGAGCACACCATCAGTGTGTGCATTGCCGTGTCTTCCGGCGCACCGCACTGATGGCACTCCATGGTCGGCTCTCTTCCGGCTATGTGGCACAGATACCTCCCGAAGCAGCCATGCCCCGAGAGGACCTGCACCAACCGGAAGGAGAGCGAACCTTCTGCCCGTTCGACCCATCTTTTAAGGACGGGTCGAATCGCCGTAATGGTCCAGTGGCCGGCACTTGGCTGCTCTAGCCTCCCCAGCCATTTCGCAAACGTCACCCTCTGTGCACGTTTTCGCCAACGGCGCACCTCTTCGGGCATTGCCCGGCTGCCCAATTCCCGCACCCGTGCGGACTGCTCATACACTGAGGCCAGAACTTCGGCCTCAAGGTCCCACGGCGGAGACCCCGCCAGCACGCATGCCGCCTCGAGTGAGACTGTGCGGTACGCCCGGACAGCCCTGACTGCAATGACCCTCTGCGGTTTCCGCAATTGGGCCCTATTGGTTGCATTCAGGGCGTCGGCCCACACAGGCGCGCCGTACAGGGCCATGGACCTGATCACCCCCACGTACAGTTTCCGCACGGTAGCGGTCGGGCCACCCAGGTTGGGTAGCAACCTGCCCAAAGCTCCTGCCGCTCCCACCAACTTCGGAGCAAGGATTTTGAAATGGTCGTTGAATGTCCACCTCCCGTCTAGCACCAGACCCAAATACTTCACGTTAGTACCTATTTCTACCCTGACACCTGTTATCGTCAGGTTTGCGTTCTGCGGCGGCTTATTGCGGGGGCCGTGAAAGTACATGGCCTCCGTTTTGTTAAGCGCCACTTGTAGACCCAGCCTCTCGATTCGCTGCACCACCTGGGTTACGCCAGCCGTGCCCAGAAGGGCCGCCTCTTCAAAGGTGTCTGCGCGGGCAGTGACCAGAGTGTCATCGGCGTAGCACACCACACTCAGGCCACGCAACAGTGCACCGCGCAGCACCCAATCGTACCCGATGTTCCACAAGAGGGGCCCTAAGACCGACCCCTGTGGAACACCGCACGCAACCGACCGTCTCTGTACCTCGCCATTCCTATCTGAGTAAACCACAGATCTACCACGAAGGTAGCTGTGTATGATGCGCAACAGGTATTCCGGCATCATGTGATGGCGCAGCGCTGTCTCTATGCAGGCGAAGGGGAGGGTGTTGAAGGCGTTCGCAATGTCAAGAGACACTGCTAACACCACTCCCCCGCGCGAGACCGCCTCTTCGGAGAGGGCTTTGACCGTCTTGATGGCGTCGATGGTCGACCTGCCCTCCCGAAAGCCGAACTGGCAATCTGCCAGGTCGGGGCCCACATTGACAAGGTGTTTAACAATGCGGGCCGCTAAAATTCGCTCAAATAACTTACCGGCTTCATCCAAGAGGACGATTGGCCGGTAAGCCGAAGGCGAATCTGCCGGTCTACCTTCCTTCTTAATGAGGACCAGCCTTCCTACCTTCCACAAGGAAGGGAATTGCCCAGACTGCAGACATAAGTCCAGCACTTCCCTGAATCGGTCTTCCATCAACTCCGATGTTAAGGTCCATATGCGCCCAGGTATGCCGTCAGGTCCGGGGGCGGTGTTTTTGCCCTTAAGCCTAAAGAGGGCTGCGTCCAACTCACCAGTGGTTATTGGCGGCACATGGACGTCGGCCTGACTAGCATTACGAGGGGGGGCCATCGATGGGGGCTCGTGTTCTGCCCTGTCCGGAAACAGACTTCCTACCACCCTCTCAAGTACTGGGGGTTCAAGTGACTCTGTTATTGGTGAGCCCTGACTGCGAAGTTTACCCCGCGCCGAATGATAGGGGCGTCCCCACGGGTCGTTGTTAAGGCCCTCCAAGATCTCTGACCATGCTTGAGCTTTTGAGCGACAGATAGCCAGCTGAAGCTCTTTTTTGGCTTCTCTATGCGCTGCCCTAAGCACCTCTTCTAACACCCTGTCGCGGATGCGCTTCCGTCGCTGCCTGGTATAGGCTCTTTCCGCCGCTATGCACTCCACTCGGAGGTCCGCCAACTCTTGTGACCACCAGTAGACAGCAGTCTTCGGTGGTTGGCGCCTCACGCGTGGCATAGCAGCGTCACAAACCTGCGACATGGCACTCTGAAGCCACTCCGCTTCGACCTCCACGCTCTCCGACACTGGCTGTGAGAACCATAACTGCACTTGCGCGGCCTCCAAGAGCAACTCCCTATCCATCCTCTTGATCGACCAGCGCGGAAAAGGCGACACCCTGATGTTCGGGCGAGGAGCATTCCTGGAGGGCGAGACCTCGAACCGGATGTATCGGTGGTCCGAAAGCGTCTCGACATCCTCCAGTACTTCCCATCTTGCAACCCGTGCCGCGATCGAGGGGGTGGCAAACGACACGTCCACTATGGATCCCCCTTGGTCCCGCACGCACGTGTTGACCGTGCCACGATTTAATAGCGCAAGGCCACATTCCACGGCCCACTCGTCCACCACATTACCCCGAGGGCAGTTAGCGGGAGATCCCCACGACGTCGATTTAGCATTCAGATCGCCCATGACCAAGACGCGAAGAGGCGACGCTCGACTGACAACAGCCCCAAGTTCAGCCATGAAGGCCTCGAATGCGGCCAGAGGTTTGTTCGGCGAAAAGTATACGCCGATCACGACTACCTCACCCCATCTGGCCGCAACGTAGCCAGGCCCTGACTCTCGGACTGAGAGCGGCGGAGATAGGGGTTTAGGCGCGGAGAAGATTGCTACCAATCCCTCCGAGTCCATGGCCCAGTTGTTCCTGGGTGGAACGTTATACGGCTCCGCCGCAACTCCTATGTCAACTGACCACTCCGCCATGGATTGCATGAATAAATCCTGCGCACCGGCGGAGTGGTTCAAGTTCCCCTGTAGGATGTGTCTAGGTATGGGCGTACTAGACATTGGGGCCCTCAGATGTTCCTCGCGGCGCCTGCTGGACGCTGGACGTTATTGGGGTAGGGATGTTACTCTTACCCCCGGTCCTTCCCTTTTTGGCCTTGTTGGACAGGCACAATCCGCTTCCGATGGAGTGCTCGCAGGCCCGACCGGCCTCCGCACACACCGGACAATGCGGTCTCTCCGAGCAACTCGACGCAATATGGCCGGCCTTACCGCAGCGGTAGCAGAGCGCGCTGCGGTCTATCCGTGCCTTGCACGTGGCCCGAGTGTGGCCGGCTTCCAAACACCGGAAGCATTTCTTGGGGCGGGGTGCCAATTCACGCACTTGCGCCGCACTGTAGCCCACGCAAAGGCGGCCAGCATCTAAGATCGTCTTGGCGGCCGCTACAGGGCACCTCACCCAGATCGAGCCCACACCGCCCGCCCCCGTTTTCACCTCTCCCGTTTTGATATCCCCTTGAGGGCATCCAGACTTCTCCACAATGGCCTGGATGATTTCAGCCTTAGTGACGGAATCGTCGAGCCCGGAGACCCTCAGTTCAGCACATTTAGTAGGCCTGGCGACAAGGAAGACATCCTCCATTGTCTCCCCAATCTTCGCGGCCAGAGTGTCGGCATGTATCGAGCCAGCCGCACCCGGGAACTCCAGAATGCGTGAGCCAGTCGCCGTCTGCCGGAACTTCGGCGCGGGGATCTGGAGCTCCGCAAGCTTAACACACTCTCTAGCCTTCGCGATGGCCATGGCGTATGTCATGCCTCCCTGTGCCGCTTCAGACCGCAGCGTAAGGACTACCGCGGCCGTCTTCGGAGGACGGAGGCTTTTGCCCTTGGCTTTAGCTTTAGCCTTTTGGGCTTTCGCTGGAGGTGCCCCTGATGTTGATGGAGCTGCCTTCTGCTTCTTGCCTGAGAGGGGAGGAGGGGCTGCGCCGGGCGTACTCCCCTTCTTCTTCCTCTTCTTGCGCTTAGAGACGTGAGTCCACCCCTCCTCTTCCGGTGGCGTCTCCTCATTCGCTGTCGCCGATGTTGTGGCGACTATGGGACTTGGTTTCGGAGCCGACTGATGTAAAGCCCCCTTGGTCTTGTCCTCTTTCTGGGCCGTTTTTGGAGGTGCCTTCTCCCTGGTGTCCTTCAAACGCGTTGCTGGCACAGCACGCTTCTTAGCACGGCCAGGTTTCGCCTTTGGTGCCTGCTGCGGCACCTCGCTTCCAGCTGGGGTCCGAACCGGGCCCAAGCGAGCGTCTAAGAGATCGCTGACCTGCTTCAAAATGCCCTGTGTAAGCATCTCATTTGTTTCCGGCGGCGACATCTGTTGTTCCTGTCGCTCCGCCCGTTCCAGAACTTCCACACTGTTGTTATGTCCTGCCTCCGGACCCCGATGAGAACGGGGCGGTGATGCCAAAATCGGAGACAGGGGTGTGGGCGCAAACTCAGCCATGATGCTAGAGACGGTTGGAGGCCTCCGTTCCCGTTCGTGTTGAAGGACCTCAAAAGCAGCCTTTAGTTCGGCCACCTCTTTCCGCAACGCATCTACTTCAGCGTGCAATCGGGCGTTGTCGGCTTGCAGGCAGACGTTGTCCTCCTGCAGCTTTACGTTGACTGCTACAGTCGGGAGCCTGCGGTACTCCTCCGATGCTGCCTTGACGACCGCGGCCATATCATTGAGGGACCTTTGAAAAGTCCCCTTAAGGTTCTTTGACCTTTTTGCCACGAAAGTGATTACATCACTCGCCTCCGCGCACTGCTTGCTTAGGTCAAGAGCAGCAAGCTTTTCTCCCTCATTAGGGTCAGCGCACGAGGCACGCTCCATCATTCGGACGGCCCTTGACTCGCGGGCCCGAGAGCTCATTAGGGCAACCTCCTCCTCAGCCTCCAGCTGTAACTCATCCCTGCGGGCCCGAGTATACTCCATCTTGGCAGCTGCCAGCCCGATAAACTCGCCCGTGGTCGGTGGTCGACCTCTACCGCGCTTCAAAAACTTGGCGATTTCCGAATTCGGATTTGGGGAGCCAGAGTTTTCCGCGTCTGAAAAATGATCAGATTCTGACTCCGAGCTGACCTCCTTAGATGTTGACGGAGGGGCTCTCGCGGATTCCTTGTTGGAAACAGCAGAAGTAGACGAGGCACTAGTTTCGCCATCAGCCTTCTTCTTGTTTCCCTTTGCATCAGTACCTCGAACAGAATGAGGCACCATCTCTTCTCCATCTGTAGCTTCGAGCGCAGTAGATAATCTTCTGACAGCCACAGACTCAAAGACGGCTCTTTTAGATGACGTGAGGGCCGCCTCACACACCTTCCTGTCGGAGCTTGATAGGTCCACTCTCGGAACTCGCGTCCGAGAGGCGCTCCTCGTTCTTACTCCGCCCTTCGCAGGCAACTCCACGGCAGATCTGTCAACAGACTCTGCCGACTCCTCCTTATCCTCAACAATTTTGGTTTTGTTTTTAAGGTTATCCATAATGAATCCCACGAGTCGGGGGCAACTAAAGGACCACCCGCGCAGAGGCCCCCAATACGCAGGCTACCCTAACTACTCCTGAGGTCGGGAAGTATCAGGAGGTTGGTAACGGGTTTTCTCCCGGGGTGCTTTTATAGACTACCCTTGTCGTGGCCGGCCGGTGAAGGCAGGCCCTCGGTCCCCTCCCCAACAGCTCCCCCACAGACGCCTCGAGTGGGCTCATCGCTGTCGGTTCGGGGATTACGATGCTCAGGGGCTGGCGTGAGGCCCCTGGTACACCCCTTTCGGGGTGCTCCCCATTCCCCCCCATGGTCGCTAGCGGGTGGGCTGTATCGCCGCCCACCAACCCATCCGAAGACGGGCGCCCGTCGCCACGTTTCCCAACGACGAAGCCTTTGCAATGAAACGGCGCCCAGAAGGGGCGCCGGACTACCCCATCCCCCCCCGTGTAACGACGCCCAGAAGGGGCGCCGTCAAAACTCCCCTCAAAGCCGCTCGAGAGTGAGCGGCGAGCGTGCGACCCAGAGTGGGCCGCACGTGGAGATCCCCCCCGCAGGTCCGAGTGACCCGCTGTGCGGTCCAGAAGGGACGCGCGTTGAAGGGGGTGCGATGCCCAGAAGGGGCACCACCTACGTTATTCGGCGCCCAGAAGGGACGCCAGGGATTAGCATAAGGCCCCTTGTCCCACGCTGAACGTGGGCCGAGAGGCCTTACCCCAGGGTGCACCACGAGGAGGTTCCCAAACTTGCACCCCAACCTTTTTTTTTTTTTTTTTTTTTTTTTTTTTTTTTTTTTTTTTTTTTTTTTTTTTTCCCAGGGGAATGCGTTACGCATACCGGGGCCTTGAAGAGGCACCCGGTTATGTGGGGCTCGCCCGTCCGCCTTTCCGCCCCCACTGACCAGGAGAGAGGCCCCTAGTCAGCTGCCAGGTAGGACCCGGCTGGGAGGGCGAGACGGAGGGGGATACCCACTAAACCCCTGGGGGACAACAATCCGACAGCATAAGGCTGAGGTGGAACACGGTACCGACCAAAAGGCATTGAACCGCGAACCACCCCGTCGCCGTGTGTTGGCCTATGACCGCTGCTAGCAGCTGTCACGCGCCATCACACGGCGACTGCCACGAGGCACGGCAAGAGAAGAGCCCTTAAGGGGCAGACCTTTCGGCCAGAGGTGGCACCAGCTTGTGCAGCCCTTGCTGAGGCGCAAGGGGCACAAGCCGGCCCCCGTCTTGAAGGAGGAGGGTGGCGTCTACTGCCGCCCTCGACCCAACCACCGCCGGTTGCAGCCCGCGCCGAGGCGCAAGGGGCACAAACCGGCCCACGTCTTGCGGGAGGAGGGCGACATCATACTGCCGCCCTCGACCCTACCACCGCCGGTTGCCCGGCCACGTCCGTCGTCGCCCTCACTGGCGACTCCACCGTCTCCGCCGCCGCCCTCCCCGGCAACTCCACCACCTCCATGGGCGCGGCGCCCTTCCTCCCCTCAGGTGGTGTGGATCTCAGCCAGGGGACCCCCTTCGCCCTCGTTGACGGAGGCCAGCACCTCCTGCCACCCATATGGTGCTCGTGCGGGAGCCCCGCCTCCCTGCACACGCCGCAACTTGGCTTCGCCACCCCGCACTCGACAGCCCTGTGCCCAGGGGCGCCACACCGGAAGCACAAGGCGCCCCGGTTTGCCTCCGCGTCGCAGGCGTAGCTGAGGTGCCCCACGCCGAAGCACCTATAGCACCGCTGGGGGCGCCTCGCCAGGGCCTCGACCCGCGCCCACGCCCAGTCGAGTGCGACCACCTCGCGCTCCACCAGGGCCTTTGCCGCCTCTATTGGGAGCCGGACCACTGCGGAGCTCCGCCCGGACGGACCGATCCGGATCGGCCCCACTGTCACCATTTCGGGCCCACAATTGGCCGACGCCGCGATCGCCCGCGCAACCTCCCCCTGCCCGTCCTCCATATCCGGGTTGAGGCCCACCAGCCGCACCTCGGCCTTCTGGCACGGCCTGGCCACCACCACGTCCTCCGGTACGGCCTTTCTAATCCGGTCCGCCACGATATCAGCCTGACCGCCGGACGCCCCTGGGAGCCCCAGTTTGCGCCCCCCCGCCGCACTCATCTGCACCTGGACAGCTTCCAGGTTGAGCTCCCCCAGGCTGGCCTCCTTCATGGCCGCACCCATCACCGTGGCGTAGGTTAGCCCTCTGGCCAAGGCCTCTGGCTTCAGCGTCACGGTGACCACCGGGTATTTAGGCGGCTCCAGCCTCACCCTGGGGGGGGCGGGCTTGCCCCTCCCTCTCTTCGGCTCGGCGCCTCCCTCCTGTGGGGTCCTGCCCGCCGCGGCCTCGGCCCTCTTGGCCCTCGCCCTTGCCCTCCTGGAGGCGGCAGTCTGCCACTCCTCACGTGCAGGCACCGGACCCGCATCCGAATCCCCCGGGGGAGCACGGGGGGCGCTATGGGTTCCAGCAGCCACCCCGGCGTAACTCCTCCCGCCATCACCCGCCAACGGCGGCCTCCTCGGATGCTCGGCTGGGAGGCGCCTCTCGATGTTGTCGAGGCGCCCTCCCAGGGACTCGAGAACCTCCCTCTTCAGAGCCTCCAACATCTCCTCCACGCCCGTCTGATGGGGAGGGGGGGGAGGGGGCGTCCGTGCGGCCTTCTTCAGAGCCTCGACCTCCTGCTGCAGTGTCACCATTCTCCTTTTTTGGCGCTCCTCCTCCTGGGTCTTCTCGCGCACCAGCATCAATTGCTGTTCCGCACAAGCCGTCAAGACGAACAGCCACCTGCGGGCCTCCCGGCGGGAGGGCTGGTCGAGGGCACCAAGCGCGTCATAAATCCCAAGGCCGAGGTTATACGTCTTGTTATAAAGCTGCTGAGGCGACAGCCCCTCGACTTCCGCCTTATTCCTCCGCAGGTTCTCCGACCCCCCAAAGACCGCTCCCCTCTTCGGAGCGGGAGAACCCTCGCTGGAACCGCCGCTGCCGCTCGTATCGGCCCGAGCTTTCCCCAACGTGCGCTTGCGCGTCTCCTCCACCAGGTCGATGACCATTTGCGCGCACTCCGGGTCCGAATCCCTCTCCCGCGCCATCTCGGCCGCCCAGTCGAAACGACTGGCGCCACCCGCACCGGGCACCGCCGGTTCCACGCCGCTCGAGCCATTAGCCCTCGCAAGCGCTTCACCGGACGCGTCCCCGGCCTCTACGTCCTTCGCGGACCCAACAACCACACCGCCCCCCTTGGGCAATCTCCCACTACCAGCACCAGTAGCATCTGCCACAGCAGGAGCCTGGTCACTCGCTCCTGCAGGGCCTTCGGTAATCAATTTGTCACACGAGGTCCCGGGTAACCTCGTGCGCCGGGCGCCAGCCGGACCGCATGGCAAAACCTCTTTCATATTACGTGACATTTCATATAAAAGGGGGGGGATAGCAATTTATGGGTTGCGATCCCCATGGTCGCTAGAGGGTGGGCTGTACGCCGCCCACCAACCCGTCCTAAAACGGGCGCCCGTCGCCGCGCCCCGCAACGACGGCACCTTTGCGCTGAAACGGCGCCCAGAAGGGGCGCCGGACTACCCCAAACCCCCCCGTGTAACGACGCCCAGAAGGGGCGCCGGCTACCCCAAACCCCCCCCGTGTGACGACGCCCAGAAGGGGCGCCGTCAAAACTCCCCTCAAAGCCGCTCAAGAGTGAGCGGCGAGCGTGCGACCCAGAGTGGGCCGCACGTGGAGATCCCCCCCGCAGGTCCGAGTGACCCGCTGTGCGGTCCAGAAGGGACGCGCGTTGAAGGGGGTGCGATGCCCAGAAGGGGCACCACCTACTTTATTCGACGCCCAGAAGGGACGCCAGGGATTAGCATAAGGCCCCTTGTCCCACGCTGAACGTGGGCCGAGAGGCCTTACCCCAGGGTGCACCACGAGGAGGTTCCCAAACTTGCACCCCAACCTAACCTAACCTAACCTAACCTTTTTTTTTTTTTTTTTAACGCGAAGAAATGCTTTTACGCATTCCCCCGGCACTGGAGCGAGCCGGGGGATATGTGGGACTCGGCGGATGGAGCTGCCCATACCCACTAAAACTTCGCGATGATCCACCTTCCGCTCACAGCGCGGCTCCGGGCATTCCACTAGGGACTCAACCGCAGCCGCGCCTCGATGTGGCGGACACCTCATCAGGTGCACTCCTACACGTCTTCGCGGACGTGTTGAGGGTGGCCTGGATCATAAGGACCCCCCTCTATCCATCTTGCGAACCCAAGTGCGGACGTAGGGCTCTCCATGCTCGTACGCCCACGGGTTCGCTGCAGAGGGGACTGGAGCTGGGCAGAACCACGCCTCCGAGTCCCCTCTACTCACCTGTGACCCTGCCAGGTCAGGTGTTGCTCTGCGTCCCCGGATGTTTTTGGGGAGCAGAAGGTTTGGCCGACTTAGGTGGTCTGCCGGCCTTACCTTTCTTCCTCTTGGGAGGAGCGCAAAGCCGACTGCCCATGCTGTGCTCCGCGGGTTTCCCCTTTTCGGCGCAGATGGGACAGTTTGGCTTCTTCGTGCAGGTGGCGGCTATGTGGCCGGGCGTACCGCAGCGGTAACAAAGTTTACTGCGGTCCGTCGGCGCCGTGCAAAAGGCCTGCACATGGCCTCCCTCCAGGCAGCGGAAGCATTTCCTGGGCTTAGCGTCCAGCATGTGTGCACGTGCCAGACCCCACCCGATTTGGAGCTTTCCGCCGCCTTCAGCCAAGATGTTTTTGGCCGACGTAGCTGGGCATCGCACCCAAACGGTGCCCTTCCCGCCAGCCCCACGTCTTATCTCTCCGACCAGAATGGTCTCAGGAGAGCAAACCCCCTTCTCCGCCACAGCGGAGGCGACGTCCGTCTTCGAGACGGTTTCACCGAGGCCAGAAATCCGAAGGTTGACCGATTTTGTTGGCCGTGCCACCTCGAAGATTTCGGGCATGGCGCTCCGGATAAGGCCGGCCAGAGTGTCAGCGTTCTGGGAACCCAAAGCGCCTGACATCTCCAGCAACCGCGAGTCAGTCGCTGTCCTCCTGATGCTGGTAGGTGGAGGAAGGTTGTGCTCGTGGAGCTTAATGCTTTGCCTAGCCCTGATAATGGCCGCCGCATAGGTCATGCCTTGCTTTGCGGCCTCAGGGCGTAGGGTCAGCACGACTGCTGCAGTTTTTGGTGGGCGGAGCTGCTTCTTCAGCCTTACCCGCTTCTTCTTGGCCATAGGAGTGGCAGCCGGTGGTCGTGCCGCTACTGGCTTAGGGGGAGTTGGGTTACGCGCCTTATTTGGCGCTTCCTTCCCCTTTCCTTTCTTGCGCCCCTTGCGCTCGACACGCGTCCACCCTTCCTCGGGCGGCGGTGGAGCAGACGCAGAAGCCGAAGGCTTGGCACTTTTGGTGGCGGCGGGATGACGTTTGCTAGCCTTTGAAGTGCTGGGCAAGGCGGCAGGATGTTGTTCGCCAGCCTTGCCCTTAGATGTTTTAGCCTTTGGCGCCTTCTTGACCTGCCCTTTTTTGGGAGGATCAGCCGGAGCGGCCTTGCTTTTGTCGCGCCCAGGTCCGTCTTTAGGTGACGGCCGCAATGCCGCACCGACGGCCGGGACACGCTGGAGCTGATCCGCTTGATCCGGTAACGCTGGACCGAGCCTAGCGTCTAGCAACTGGCCTACCTGAAGTAGGACCTGTTGCATAAGGGCTTCGTTAGTAGCTGGAGAAGCATACTGGCCCGCAATGCGAGCAGCCTCCGCACGCGAGATTGTCCCGTCAGCCATCGCATTCCGCGCAGCTGGTGATGCGGATTGCGCTGACGGAAGCGCAGACGCCTCTCCCTCGAAGAAGCGAGACCCGGTAGATGTTTGTCGGGTCTGCTGGATGTTGGTCTCGAGGGAGGCCTTAAGTTCTGCTACCTCCTTCTGTAGCTCCTCCATCCGCGCGTAAAGGCGGGTATTATCGGCCTGAACTCCTGCTGCCAACTCACGCAGTGCGCGGTTGTCCGCGTGAAGGCCGACATTAATTTCTCGCAGAGCGAGATTCTCTTCTGCGCCTGGAAGTGACCGAAACACTTCTGAGGCATCGCGGAACATTGCAACCGCTTCGTTAAGTGATCGCTGGAATGTGCCCTTTAAATTGCCAGAATTACTAGCAACAAAGGACACTATGTCGCCAGCGTCAGCGCACCTCTTTGCGCAGTCAGCCGCTGTCAGTTTTTTGGCTTGTGCCCCATCCTTACAAGCAGCCCTCTCCGTATCCCGAGCCATTCGTCGTTCTCTCGACTCTCGCAACATGATTGCGACCTCCTGCTCCGCATCGAGCTGGAGCTCCTCCCGTCGCTTTTGGCGAGCAAGCTCAAGCTCGTTGCGAGCCGCAGCCAGCGGGTTGTACTGCCGGCCTCTTTTCGGGGAATGCTCTCTCCCGGGAAATTCCCTCGCTGTAGCGGACCACGAAGCCTCCGAATACAGCGACTCGTCATCGGAGTCCACCAAGGATACCGGCGGCGGAGCTCCGACATTGCGCGGGATGGTGGAATCCACCGGGGCGTGGATGTTATGCCCCGGTTTCTCCCTTTCACGCCTAAGGGCACCCCGGGTGACCCTCGGCGATGAATCGTCGATAGCCGCACCGAGGCCCGTTTCAACCTTGTCCCTTCTGGGACCAAGCAAGACCGAACCGGTCTTAGCCGCCTGGCAGATCTGCCTGTCCGCCCAGGACATTCCAACTCTTAGAACCTTAGTTCCGTCGCCCTTCAAAGGCTCACTTCCTACACTAGCTTCGCTAGAATCCACGGCAGGCCTTGTACAAGGCCCTGCCGACTTCACCTTACCATCTAAATTTGGGTTTTCGGACATCTTGATTGTTGTTCCCACGAGTATAGGTGCAAATAAAGTGTCCACCCGCACAGTGGCCCTATATGCGGGTAACCCTATGTACAGTCAGTGTCGGGTGGTGCTGACAGGTTTTAAGGAGGTCTCTCTCCGGTTTTAATGTGTATCCTTCACGCGGCCGGCCGGCTAAGGCAAGCCCTCGTTCACCTGTTCCAGAACGCTACCCCACAGACGCCTCGAGTGAGGGTCGTTGCAGAACCGAAACAGGCTACGACGCTCAGGGGCTGGCGTGAGGCCCCTGGTCCACCCCTTTCGAGGTGTTCCCCTTTCCCCCCATTGAAACGACGCCCAGAAGGGGCGCCGGACTACCCCATTCCCCCCCGTGTAACGACGCCCAGAAGGGGCGCCGTCAAAACTCCGCTCAAAGCCGCTCAGAATGAGCGGCGAGCGTGCGGCCCAGAGTGGGCACGCACTTGGAGGTGCAGGCCCAGAGGGGGCACTGCCTACTTTATTCGACGCCCAGAAGGGGCGCCAGGGATTTGCATAAGGCCCCTTGTCCCACGCTGAACGTGGGCCGAGAGGCCTTACCCCAGGGTGCACCACGAGGAGGTTCCCAAATTTGCACCCCAACCTAACCTAACCTAACCTAACCTTTTTTTTTTTTTTTTTTTTTTTTTTTTTTTTTTTTTTTTTTTTTCCCAGGGGAATGCGTTACGCATACCGGGGCCTTGAAGAGGCACCCGGTTATGTGGGACTCGCCCGTCCGCCTCCGCCCTCGCAAGGGGGAGACGGAGGGGGATACCCACTAAACCCCTGGGGGACAAACAATCCGACAGCATAAGGCAGAGGTGAGACACGGTACCGGCCATGGGCATTGAACCGCGAACCACCCCCTCGCCGTGTGCTGGCCTATGACAACTGCAAGCAGCTGTCACGCGCCATCACACGGCGGCTGCCACGAGGCACATCATGAAAAAAGGGGGCCCTTAAGGGGCAGACCTTACGGCCGAAGGTAGGACTAACTTGTGCAGCCCTTGCCGAGGTGCAAGGGGCACAAGTCGGCCCCCGTCTTGCGGGAGGAGGGCGGCATTGACTGCCTCCCTCGACCCAACCACCGCCGGTTACCCGGCCCTACGTCCGGCGGAGAAAGGCGGCATTTATGCCGCCCTTGACTCCCCATCAACCGCCGGTTGCCCGGCCCCGTGTTCAGCGGAGGAAGGCGGCATTTGTGCCACCCTCGACTCCACTTCAGTCGCCGGTTGCCCGGCCCCGTCCGTCTCCGCCCTCGCCGGCGAATCTGACGCCTCCATGGGCGTTTCGCCCTCCCCGGTCGCAGGTGGAGCCCGCGGCCAGGGGGCCCATTTCGCCCTCATCCTAGGAGGACGGCAGGTCCTCCCCCCCATATGATGTTCGTGCGGGAGCCCTGCCTCCCTGCACACATCACAGACCGCCTTTGCGGCGCCGCACTCGGCCGCCTTGTGCCCGGGGGCACCGCACCTGAAGCACAGGGCGCCCCGGTTTGCCTCCGCGTCGCAGGCGTAGCTAAGGTGCCCCACTCCGAGGCACCTGTAGCACCTCCTGGGGCCCCCATCTAAGACCTCCACCTGCACCGTCGCCCAGTCTAGAACGACACTGTTCTGCCCCACCAGGAATTTTGCCGCTGTGGTCGGCAGCCGGACCACAACAGATCGCCTCCCCGTCGGCCCGGTACGGACCTGCCCCACGGTCACCCTGTCGAGGTCGCATCTGGCCCCCTCCGCAACCGCCTCCCGGATCTCCTCCCCCTCATATTCCGCGTCCGGGTTCAGGCCCACAAGCCGGATTGCGGCCATCCGGCATGGCCTTCCGACCACTACATCCTCCGGGACCACTTCCCGAAGCTTCCCCGCGAGGGCGTCGGCCAGGGGCCCGCTGGACTCGCCCGGGATCTCAAACTTACGGCCTCCTGCCGCCGTGTGCATCATCCGCACGCCTCCCGCCAGCCCAATGCTCGGCAAGTCGAGCCTCTCCATCGCGGCTCCCAGGGCCGAGGCGTATGTCACACCCCTCGCCACCGCCTCAGGCTTCAGCGTCAGTGTAACCGCCGAGGAGCTCGGCACTACCAACTTAGGGGGAGGCCTCACGCGCTCCATCGTCCCCGTCGCCTTGCCGCCTGTCCGCGTGGCCCGGCCCGCCGCGGCCTCGGCCCTCTTGGCCCTCGCCCTTGTCCTCCTGGGGGCGGCAGTCTGCCATTCCACGCGGGCGGGCACCGGTCCCGCATCCGGGTCCCTCGGGGGTGCACGAGGGGCGCTACGGGCTCCAGCGGCCACCCCGGCGTAACTACTCCCCGCGTCCCTCGCCAGTGGCGGCCTCCTCGGAGGTTCAGCTGGGAGGCGCCTCTCGATACTATCGAGGCGCCCTCCCAGCGACTCCAGCACGTCCCTTTTCAGGGCCTCCAACATATCCCTCATGGAGGGGGCGGCCGCTTCAACGCTGCGGGGCGGGACCTCCTCAATTACGGCCTGGGTCGCCGCATCTTTCCTCTTTCTGCGAGCCGGTTTGAGCGCCGCTTGCGCCTCCTTCAAGACATTTATCTCGGCCTGCAACTCCTTTACCTGTTGGTGGAGCTCATAGTTTTCTCGCGCGTTTTTCTCTGCATCCCTTCCTGGCCTGGGTATGTGCATGAGCCTGACCGCGCCCCCCATGACAACCATGAGGTCCTCCTGAATCTCATCCAGCTTCCCCTTCGTCGCAGGATGATCCGCGATTACCCCCCTAACCACCTGTATGATCGACTCGGTGCTGTCATGCATGCAGTCTTGGTATTCCCCCCATGTTCTGTCCATCATGAATAACTCGACCTCATGGTATCTCTCTGACTCGGCCTGGAGGTATCTCCCTGTCTCGGTGGGATTTGGCGGATCATCCTCCGTGTCACTTTCGCCAGACCCAGCGGAGTCGCTGCCGGGGTCTATTCGCGCGACCTTCCGCGGGCGCTTCCGCGACTCCTCCGTCGCATCAACCTCCATTTTTGCGGGCTTCGCCTTAGCCGCAACTCGGGCACGCTCCCGCTCCACCTCGGCCGCCCAGTCGTAACGACTGGCGCCACTACCTCCGGGCACCGCCGGGTCCACGCCGCCCGAGCCATTAGCCCGAGCGGACGCTTTCCCGGACGCGTCCCCGGCATCTCCGCCCTTCCCGGGCCCCCCACGAACTCCGCCCCCCTTGGGCAAACTCCCACTGCCAGACCCAGTAGCATTCGCCACTGCAGGAGCCTGGTCGCGCGCTCCTGCAGGGCCTTCGGTAACAAACTTCTCACGTGGAGGCCCGGTTACCTCCACGCGCCGGGCGCCAGCCGGATCACATGGCAAAACTTTCTTCCTATTAGAACCTTTCATAATATGTAGGAATAAAAGGTTCCAATCCCCTTGGTCGCTAGGGGGTGGGCTGTTCGCCGCCCACCAACCCGTCCGAGAACGGACGGGCGCCCGTCGCCGCGCCCCGCAACGACGGAACCTTTGCGCTGAAGCGGCGCCCAGAAGGGGCGCCGGACTACCCCAAACCCCCCCGTGTATCGACGCCCAGAAGGGGCGCCGACTACCCCAAACCCCCCCCGTGTGACGACGCCCAGAAGGGGCGCCGTCAAAACTCCCCTCAAAGCCGCTCAGGAGTGAGCGGCGAGCGTGCGACCCAGAG
Organism: Scoparia ambigualis; assembly: GCA_963921215.1. Classification (NCBI taxonomy): domain Eukaryota; kingdom Metazoa; phylum Arthropoda; class Insecta; order Lepidoptera; family Crambidae; genus Scoparia; species Scoparia ambigualis. The sequence continues at coordinate 38,719,231 of OY992509.1, read as the reverse complement.
TGGGCCGCACGTGGAGATCCCCCCCGCAGGTCAGAGTGACCCGCTGTGCGGTCCAGAAGGGACGCGCGTTGAAGGGGGTGCGATGCCCAGAAGGGGCACCACCTACTTTATTCGGCGCCCAGAAGGGACGCCAGGGATTAGCATAAGGCCCCTTGTCCCACGCTGAACGTGGGCCGAGAGGCCTTACCCCAGGGTGCACCACGAGGAGGTTCCCAAACTTGCACCCCTAAAGGAGGTAACTCCCTAAAAGGGGAATCTATGCACTACACATAGAAACCCCTTTTCCCTCCGCAGTCGGTGGCGCCCCCAACCAGGGACTCCACCGAGTGCTGCCACTACCCCTCAGGCTAACACCTCTCGGGCTTTTACGTGGCGCCACAACCCCTCAGGCTTTCCTCTCGGGCTTTTATGTGGCCGGGCTAGTCCGAGTCGTACACCTCCGACTCCGAGGACTGCCTACGCGCTTGAGACGGCCGGATCGTGGAATCCGACGACGCATCGTCCGCCTCCCCCTCTTGAACACCCTCTCGGTCCGACCCCTGGTCTCTCCCTGTACCTCTCTCTGGAGAGGCATTGGGGTTAGAGGATGGGGGGGGCTGGGTCGAGAGCGGGGCCTCTGCCTCCTGCATCTCGACCTCCACTGTATCGGTCCGTCTTAACGCGTCAACCAGCGCTGCCGTGCGCGCCGTAGGGCTGCCCCGCACCCTCCTTGGAGGGGGGGCGCACGCCCGGCTCCCCATTATGTGGCCCGCCGGCCTCTCCCTGTCCGCGCAGACTGCGCAGTGCAGCGCTGCCTGCGGGCACTCCGCTGCTTTATGCCCCGGGAGCCCGCAGCGGAAACACAATCCACTGCGGTCCACCTCCGAGACACATCGCGCCCTGGTGTGACCCACGCCCATGCACTTATAACAGCGCAGGGGACGCGAGTCGAGCAGGGTCACCGGGACCGAGAGCCAGCCCACCAGCATTTTTCGTGCTGCCACCAGCTTTTGCGCAGCCTTGACGGGGCAGCGCACCACGAAAGAGTGGGTGCCTCCGGGACCAGGCCTCGGCGCTCCCACCTTCACTTGCCCCACCGGGCAGCCTCCACTCGCCGACACAACTTCGGCAATCTCGTCGGTGGTGACGGAGTCATCTAGGCCCGACACGCGCAGACTCGCGCACTTTTCGGGCCTGGCCACTGTTGCCACGTCCTGCACTACCCCCTGTAGCCGAGCGGCCAAGCGGTCTGCGGCTTCCCCCGTGTTCGCGCCCGCGATCTGGAAAAGGCGGGCGCCCGTCACTGCCGTTCGGATGGTTAGCCCGGACGAGATGCCGCAGTCGGCCAGCGAGATGGCACCTTTGGCTCTCCGGATGACGTCGGAGTAGGTCACCCCACTCTCAATCGCCTCTGCCGTCAGCGAGACGACGACCGCCGTTGAGCGGGGCCGCTTAAGCCGCCTCCTTCTAGGCCTGCTCTGCGCTGGCGGGGCAGGCTGGGTGGGGGGCACTCCTCGGGGTGCAGTAGGGGCGTCTGCCGCTCTGCCTCTCCTCCTACGGCGAGGGGCCGTCGTTTGCGTGACGGGGGGCGTCGGGGCCCAGCTGACGGACGGCTGGGGTGGGGCGACGAGGGAGTTCGTCGCCACCGCTGGCGCTGGGAGAGGTGGGAACTCCTCCCCTCTCCTTGCCGCTAAGGGCGGACGCGTCCTCTCAGGCGTGGCGGCGGATTTGCCCGCCTCCATCCTGTCTAAACGGGCGTTCAGCGCCCCAATTGAGCTGAGGAATAAGCTCCTCAGCTCAATCATGGCGTCGGAGCCGACGCCCATCTCAGTCCGGGTGGGGGGAGCGTGTGACGTCTCCGCACGTGGGGAGGACGCTCTAACCTCATTTTTGAGGGCCGCGAGTTCCGCCCGCAGCACCTCCACCTCGCTCTGGAGCCTAGTGTTTGCGAGCGCCAACCGCTCCACCTCGTCGGACCTGCAGCGCGATGCCAAATTGGCTAACGCGCGCTGCAGAGTGTCCGCGGCGACGTTGAGGTCACGCTGACACGTGCCCTTGAGGTGTCCAGACCTCCTGGACACCTCACGTATGATCTGCGCGCTCGCCAGGCCCCTCTCCTGGACCTCATCCGCTGTTAGACCGGTGGAGTCTGCGCACCAGGGTATCTGGTTCTCCGTGGGTGGCGCTGTTCGGACCTCCCTACTATCGACTGCCTGGGCAGCGTCACGTTCGGCTTGCACCTTGCGGACCTCCCGCATCTGCTTAACGAGCTTCTCCTCAGCTCTCTTAAACCGCTCCAGGTCGCAGGGCGTGCCATCTGCTATGGCCTTGTTTCTCGCCCCCACAATTTCCCGCCGGAGCTCCTGATAGGAGAGCAGCTCCTCCGCCAGATCCGCGTCTAGCTCGTCATCGGGCTGCGAGAGCTCCTCTCTCCGCCGCTCGTCCTCACCGTAAGCAGGTCTGGGTAAGGTGTTGCCCCCAGACGTGCTACCGCGGCCTCTCCGCGCCGTGCCGATCTTCGGCGCATTGGAGACACTTGTTTCCTCCTCCGAGGAATCGTCATGATCGTCGACGACCCTCCGCGACCTCTTCCGGCTGTCGCCAGCCCCACCACCCACTCCGTACCTAGTACAAGGCTCGGGAGTGGCGTCAGAAATTTGGGTTTTTTGAGCTTCCATATTTGATCCCACGAGTATGGGGCATATTGGACCACCCGCGCAGAGGCCCCTGTACGCGGGCTACCCTAAATACGACGGAGGTCGGGTGGTATCCGAAGGTTTGTGACAGGTTTTCTCCCGGGTTTTATAGTCTTGCCTGACGCGGCCGGCCGGTGAAGGCGGGCCCTCGGTCCCCTCCCCAACAGCTCCCCCACAGACGCCTCGAGTGGGCTCATCGCTGTCGGTTCGGGGATTACGATGCTCAGGGGCTGGCGTGAGGCCCCTGGTACACCCCTTTCGGGGTGCTCCCCTTTCCCCCCCATGGTCGCTAACGGGTGGGCTGTATCGCCGCCCACCAACCCATCCGAAGACGGGCGCCCGTCGCCACGTTTCCCAACGACGAAGCCTTTGCGATGAAACGGCGCCCAGAAGGGGCGCCGGACTACCCCATCCCCCCCGTGTAACGACGCCCAGAAGGGGCGCCGTCAAAACTCCCCTCAAAGCCGCTCGAGAGTGAGCGGCGAGCGTGCGACCCAGAGTGGGCCGCACGTGGAGATCCCCCCCGCAGGTCAGAGTGACCCGCTGTGCGGTCCAGAAGGGACGCGCGTTGAAGGGGGGTGCGATGCCCAGAAGGGGCACCACCTACTTTATTCGGCGCCCAGAAGGGACGCCAGGGATTAGCATAAGGCCCCTTGTCCCACGCTGAACGTGGGCCGAGAGGCCTTACCCCAGGGTGCACCACGAGGAGGTTCCCAAATTTGCACCCCAACCTAACCTTTTTTTTTTTTTTTTTTTTTTTTTTTTTTTTTTTTTTTTTTTTAACGCGAAGAAATGCTTTTACGCATTCCCCCGGCACTGGAGCGAGCCGGGGGATATGTGGGACTCGGCGGATGGAGCTGCCCATACCCACTAAAACTTCGCGATGATCCACCTTCCGCTCACAGCGCGGCTCCGGGCATTCCACTAGGGACTCAACCGCAGCCGCGCCTCGATGTGGCGGACACCTCATCAGGTGCACTCCTACACGTCTTCGCGGACGTGTTGAGGGTGGCCCGGATCATAAGGACCCCCCTCTATCCATCTTGCGAACCCTAGTGCGGACGTAGGGCTCTCCATGCTCGTACGCCCACGGGTTCGCTGCAGAGGGGACTGGAGCTGGGCAGAACCATGCCTCCGAGTCCCCTCAACTCACCTGTGACCCTGCCAGGTCAGGTGTTGCTCTGCGTCCCCGGATGTTTTTGTGGAGCAGAAGGTTTGGCCGACTTAGGTGGTCTGCCGGCCTTACCTTTCTTCCTCTTGGGAGGAGCGCAAAGCCGACTGCCCATGCTGTGCTCCGCGGGTTTCCCCTTTTCGGCGCAGATGGGACAGTTTGGCTTCTTCGTGCAGGTGGCGGCTATGTGGCCGGGCGTACCGCAGCGGTAACAAAGTTTACTGCGGTCCGTCGGCGCCGTGCAAAAGGCCTGCACATGGCCTCCCTCCAGGCAGCGGAAGCATTTCCTGGGCTTAGCGTCCAGCATGTGTGCACGTGCCAGACCCCACCCGATTTGGAGCTTTCCGCCGCCTTCAGCCAAGATGTTTTTGGCCGACGTAGCTGGGCATCGCACCCAAACGGTGCCCTTCCCGCCAGCCCCACGTCTTATCTCTCCGACCAGAATGGTCTCAGGAGAGCAAACCCCCTTCTCCGCCACAGCGGAGGCGACGTCCGTCTTCGAGACGGTTTCACCGAGGCCAGAAATCCGAAGGTTGACCGATTTTGTTGGCCGTGCCACCTCGAAGATTTCGGGCATGGCGCTCCGGATAAGGCCGGCCAGAGTGTCAGCGTTCTGGGGACCCAAAGCGCCTGACATCTCTAGCAACCGCGAGTCAGTCGCTGTCCTCCTGATGCTGGTAGGTGGAGGAAGGTTGTGCTCGTGGAGCTTAATGCTTTGCCTAGCCCTGATAATGGCCGCCGCATAGGTCATGCCTTGCTTTGCGGCCTCAGGGCGTAGGGTCAGCACGACTGCTGCAGTTTTTGGTGGGCGGAGCTGCTTCTTCAGCCTTACCCGCTTCTTCTTGGCCATAGGAGTGGCAGCCGGTGGTCGTGCCGCTACTGGCTTAGGGGGAGCTGGGTTACGCGCCTTATTTGGCGCTTCCTTCCCCTTTCCTTTCTTGCGCCCCTTGCGCTCGACACGCGTCCACCCTTCCTCGGGCGGCGGTGGAGCAGACGCAGAAGCCGAAGGCTTGGCACTTTTGGTGGCGGCGGAATGACGTTTGCTAGTCTTTGAAGTGCTGGGCAAGGCGACAGGATGTTGTTCGCCAGCCTTGCCCTTAGATGTTTTAGCCTTTGGCGCCTTCTTGACCTGCCCTTTTTTGGGAGGATCAGCCGGAGCGGCCTTGCTTTTGTCGCGCCCAGGTCCGTCTTTAGGTGACGGCCGCAATGCCGCACCGACGGCCGGGACACGCTGGAGCTGATCCGCTTGATCCGGTAACGCTGGACCGAGCCTAGCGTCTAGCAACTGGCCTACCTGAAGTAGGACCTGTTGCATAAGGGCTTCGTTAGTAGCTGGAGAAGCATACTGGCCCGCAATGCGAGCAGCCTCCGCACGCGAGATTGTCCCGTCAGCCATCGCATTCCGCGCAGCTGGTGATGCGGATTGCGCTGACGGAAGCGCAGACGCCTCTCCCTCGAAGAAGCGAGACCCGGTAGATGTTTGTCGGGTCTGCTGGATGTTGGTCTCGAGGGAGGCCTTAAGTTCTGCTACCTCCTTCTGTAGCTCCTCCATCCGCGCGTAAAGGCGGGTATTATCGGCCTGAACTCCTGCTGCCAACTCACGCAGTGCGCGGTTGTCCGCGTGAAGGCCGACATTAATTTCTCGCAGAGCGAGATTCTCTTCTGCGCCTGGAAGTGACCGAAACACTTCTGAGGCATCGCGGAACATTGCAACCGCTTCGTTAAGTGATCGCTGGAATGTGCCCTTTAAATTGCCAGAATTACTAGCAACAAAGGACACTATGTCGCCAGCGTCAGCGCACCTCTTTGCGCAGTCAGCCGCTGTCAGTTTTTTGGCTTGTGCCCCATCCTTACAAGCAGCCCTCTCCGTATCCCGAGCCATTCGTCGTTCTCTCGACTCTCGCAACATGATTGCGACCTCCTGCTCCGCATCGAGCTGGAGCTCCTCCCGTCGCTTTTGGCGAGCAAGCTCAAGCTCGTTGCGAGCCGCAGCCAGCGGGTTGTACTGCCGGCCTCTTTTCGGGGAATGCTCTCTCCCGGGAAATTCCCTCGCTGTAGCGGACCACGAAGCCTCCGAATACAGCGACTCGTCATCGGAGTCCACCAAGGATACCGGCGGCGGAGCTCCGACATTGCGCGGGATGGTGGAATCCACCGGGGCGTGGATGTTATGCCCCGGTTTCTCCCTTTCGCGCCTAAGGGCACCCCGGGTGACCCTCGGCGATGAATCGTCGATAGCCGCACCGAGGCCCGTTTCAACCTTGTCCCTTCTGGGACCAAGCAAGACCGAACCGGTCTTAGCCGCCTGGCAGATCTGCCTGTCCGCCCAGGACATTCCAACTCTTAGAACCTTAGTTCCGTCGCCCTTCAAAGGCTCACTTCCTACACTAGCTTCGCTAGAATCCACGGCAGGCCTTGTACAAGGCCCTGCCGACTTCACCTTACCATCTAAATTTGGGTTTTCGGACATCTTGATTGTTGTTCCCACGAGTATAGGTGCAAATAAAGTGTCCACCCGCACAGTGGCCCTATATGCGGGTAACCCTATGTACAGTCAGTGTCGGGTGGTGCTGACAGGTTTTAAGGAGGTCTCTCTCCGGTTTTAATGTGTATCCTTCACGCGGCCGGCCGGCTAAGGCAAGCCCTCGTTCACCTGTTCCAGAACGCTACCCCACAGACGCCTCGAGTGAGGGTCGTTGCAGAACCGAAACAGGCTACGACGCTCAGGGGCTGGCGTGAGGCCCCTGGTCCACCCCTTTCGAGGTGTTCCCCTTTCCCCCCATTGAAACGACGCCCAGAAGGGGCGCCGGACTACCCCATTCCCCCCCGTGTAACGACGCCCAGAAGGGGCGCCGTCAAAACTCCGCTCAAAGCCGCTCAGATCGAGCGGCGAGCGTGCGGCCCAGAGTGGGCACGCACTTGGAGGTGCAGGCCCAGAGGGGGCACTGCCTACTTTATTCGACGCCCAGAAGGGGCGCCAGGGATTTGCATAAGGCCCCTTGTCCCACGTTGAACGTGGGCCGAGAGGCCTTACCCCAGGGTGCACCACGAGGAGGTTCCCAAATTTGCACCCCACCCCAACCTAACCTAACCTAACCTTTTTTTTTTTTTTTTTTTTTTTTTTTTTTTTACCCGGTGTAATCCCTGCTTATGGATTCCAGCCTCCAGAAGGGAGACTGGATATGTGGGACTCTCCCGTCCCCCTTTCCACGACGTAATCGTCGGGCGAGAGGGAGGGGCCTACCCACTAATCACCGGGGGACCAAACTCCGAAAGCATAAGGCTTGAGGTGGCGGCCACGGGACCTGACCACGGGGGGTATTACCTCGCGGTGCCACCCCGTCGCCGTGTGTTGGCCTATAATCGCTGCCTGGCAGCCATTACGCGCCAACACACGGCGACTACGCGCACGCGGCACAACACGAACCAGCCCATTTAGAGGGGCAGACACAAAAGACACAGACAGACATGCCCGGCTTTCCCGGGCATGCGGACACAACAACAACCCAATTTCGCAGGACACGACACAACACATGACGAGAACATGCCCACGTCTTCGCAGGCATGCGCACAGGACAACCACGATTTACCAGTGCAGGACTCCGTTTAACCTAACCTAACCTAACCTAACCTTTTTTTTTTTTTTTTTTTTTTTTTTTTTTTTTTTTTTTTTTTTGCAGGGGGAAATTCGTTACGAATACCGGCGGACCGGGACAGATCCGCTGGTTATGTGGGACTCCCCTCCTCGAAGATGGTAGATGAGGAGGGATACCCACTAAAACCACCCTGGTGTTTCCTCACGCCATACGACGATGGTAGGTGGGAATGGGACTCAATATCCACCCACCCCGCCTGGCGATAGGCCTCCTCGGCCTCCGACGCGCTGTAGAAAGGGATGTCGGAAACACCTGACATCCCCTTCAGACGTTGTTCGACCGTGCAATGCCACTACCAGGTGTCCCCCTGGTAGCAGCGGCCAAACGCAGGGCGGAGGTATTCCACCGCCCTCCGTCTACGCAGATGGACTAATCGGGCTCTCCCGTCTGATCCACCGGCTGGAGTATTGGGCTCCCAGTCTCCTCCGCAGCGGCCGACCCCGAACCTCTCCGAGGAGAGGGAATTGGGTGGCTGGCCACGGGGGACATCTGCCTGGGCTCCGGAGCGTCTGCCGATTGGCATTCCATGCTCTCGGGCTGGGCTTCTTCAATCGCCGGTTGGGGCGCAGACTGGGCAGTTAGGATTCCGGGGCGCAGATCCTGTTTCGCTCTGGTGACAGGGGGACTGCAAGCCCTGCCTCCCATCACGTGCCCAGAGGGCGTGCCGCTCGCGGCACAGACGGCACAGCGCGGCACCGTGGCGGTGCATGCCGCAATCTTATGCCCGTCCTGACCGCAACGGAAACAGATTCCACCGCGGTCGGTGTTTGACGGACATCTTGGCCTAGTGTGGCCCACGCCCATACAACGGAAGCACCGTAGTGGGCGGGGCTCGAGAGCCACAACCTGGGCGGTGTTCCACCCCAGGAACAACCGGCCGCTGACGCATAGTGCCCTCGCTGCGCTCAGGGGGCAGCGCACTATGCTCGTGCCTCGTCCGTTGGGCCCCATGCGGACTTGCCCAACCCTCACGCTCTCTATGGAGCAGCCAGTCTTCTCCGCGATACACGCGGCGACGTGAGACGTCGAGTCAGAGTCGTCCAGCCCGGAAACGCGGATCTCCGCGCACATCACAGGCCGGACGATGGTCGCCACGTCCGCGATCTCCTGCTCAAGCCTTGCGGCGAGCGCGTCGGCCCTGGCACCACTCTCTGGTCCTCCGTGGATCTCAAGGAGCCGCGCGCCAGTAGCGGCGGTCCTCGTGCACAACCCTCCCTCTATACCAACGTCGGACAGCGATATGGCCTGACGGGCCCTCGCGATCACCTGGGCATAGGTCACCCCGATCTCGAGGGCTTCCGGCCGGAGTTGGACCACGATCGCCGCCGACGAAGGCTGTTTCAGCCGCACTTTCTTCCGGGTCGCCCGTGGCGGGCGGCTATGCACGGCGGGGCGAGTCGGCGGAGCCGATGCCGGAGGAACGGTTTCAGGGGCGCTCGCCGCTGGGTCTAGCGCTCCTCTCCTGCTCCTCCTCCTTCTCTTTTTCCGGGTCGCTACCGTCCATGTGTCGGACGGCGCAGCAGGCGGATGGGATGCCGTACTGGGACCCGAAGCGGCGGGCGGAGGCAGTCCTGGGACAGGTGGTGAGTCCCGAGAAGCGCGAGGGGATGGGGTTGGGGTCTCCCCCCTGTGTCTTGCCAACATCATGGGCCGGAGCGGAGGAAAGTCCTCAACACTCATACGGCTTGCCGTCTCATGACGCGCTCGCTCAGGCGCTACAATCCTGGACTCCAGGCCATCCAGTCGGGAGCTAATAGCTCCGACGGAGGCGTCCAGTGAGCGCCTGAAATCCGCGAGCGCCTCGATCGTATTCCGATCCGGTCCAGGCTGCTCTCTTGGAGGGAGCCCCCTGCACTCCTCTCTGAGAGCCTTCACCTCTGCGCGAAGTTCCTTCACTTCCGCCTGGAGACGCCGATTCGTCTCGTCCGTCCGCTGCGACTCCACTGTCGTTGTCCTCGTCGACAGGTTTGCCAGGCATTTTCGGATGGTGAGGGATGCGTCGTTAAGGGCCCGCTGCATGGTTCCCTTGAGGTTCCCCGATTTCCGGGAAACCTCTCGGATGGCGTGCGCGCACATAGCCCCCAACTCCGCAACCTCATCAGCCGATCGTTTGTCCGACGGACCGGACATCCACTCCACATCCGCGTTTATGGCGGCCAGAACATCCTCGTCAAGGCCCAGGAGCTCGATGGTCTCCGACAGACGTCTCTCTTGGGACTCTACTGCCACCTGCTCGGCCCTGGCCTTGGCGGCGACCTTTTTTGCCTGCCTAGTGGCTCGGCGTTCCTCTCGGAGGCGGTCCTCCTCAGCTTCGCGGAGGATTTTTGCGTCCACTTCCGCGTAATCTATTGCCCTCTGGATGGCCGACAATCGATCCCTCTCCTCCCACGCACGATGGCGCTCCAGGCGCTCCAACTCGTACTGCTCGTACTCGGTAAGCTCCGGGACGCAAGCTTGAGCCGACCCATCACGAGCACAAGGAAAGCCAAGTACCAGGCCTGGGCCCGATCCTCGGCCTCGCCGCGCCGAAGAAATCTTCGGGACGGCGGTCACTCTTTCCTCATCACCCGACCGGTCTTCGTCGGGGACCTTTTTCGGGGCGACGGGTCGCTTCCGACTCTTCGTCTCCCCCACCTTCTTAGCGGCAGAGCCCTCTGACTCCATTGCCTCCTCCTCCACATGGATCACCCGATTTCGGAGCACTTTCCCCCCCCCAGACTCCATGGGCACACCCGAGGCACCCTCACTCCGCTTTCCAGTAGCATTACTGGCCCCTGAGGCCTGGTCGCCTACCTCAGGGCAGTCTTCGGTAGCTGACTTAACACCAACCAGCCCGGGTACTGGTTGGCGGCGGGCGTCAGCCGCAGCGCTCGACGGTCTTCCAGAGACATTACTGGATCCTGAGGCCTGGTCGCCTACCTCAGGGCAGTCTTCGGTATCCAACTTCACACTTGAAGGCCCGGATACCTTCAAGCGGCGGGCGTCAGCCGCAGAGCATGACAAACTCTTTCCGTTATTGCCGTCCATTACGAAAAGAAGGGGGGTGACAGTTTTAGGTCCTGTCGTAGACCACCTTTATTACCCGCAGACTCGGGGGTGTTAATTTGGACTTTTCCTTGTCCCTGAAAGGCGCCCAGAAGGGGCGCCGAACTACCCCGATCCCACCCCGTGTAACGACGCCCAGAAGGGGCGCCGTCAAAACTCCCCTCAAAGCCGCTCGGAAGAATGAGCGGCGAGCGTGCGGCCCAGAGTGGGCACGCACTTGGAGGTGCGGGCCCAGAAGGGGCTCCGCCTACGTTATTCGGCGCCCTGAAGGGACGCCAGGGATTTGCATAAGGCCCCTTGTCCCACGCTGAACGTGGGCCGAGAGGCCTTACCCCAGGGTGCACCACGAGGAGGTTCCCAAACTTGCACCCCAACCTAACCTAACCTAACCTAACCTAACCTAACCTAACCTAACCTAACCTAACCTAACCTAACCTAACCTTTTTTTTTTTTTTTTTTTTTTTTTTTTTTGACCCACGGAAAATGCATTTACGCACACCCACCTGACAGAGTGCCCGATGAGTGATTACGGACTCGCCCTTGCGGGAATACCGTATAAAAACCGTGGGGGACCCGTCCGAAAACAGGGGAGGCCACGGTACCTACCCTAGGGCATTAAGCCGCGAGCCTCCCCCGGCTGCCGGAGCAGCAAACGCGCAATGCGACGACAAATTGACCTCAGAAGGAGGAGTACGACAAAGTGATGTGACCTCAGAAGGAGGACCACGACAATGTGATGTGACGAGAGGACGCCCTAAGGCACGACTCTGCCCTAAGGCCCGACTCTGCCCGTAGGCACGACTTTGCCCTTAGGCACGACAAGTTGGAGTGATGTGAGACGCGACCTCAGCCCGTGAGGCACGACTTTGCCCTAAGGCCCGACAAATTGACTTCTTTCTTCTTTCTTCTTTTCTTCAAACCCCCCCACGCAACCCACAGGCGAGGCCCGAGCTGCCAGCCAGCTGGGAGACCTGCCGAGCGCCGCTGCGGAATCGGAAGTACCGGCGGCTTTCCCAGGCGGCTGGTACTAACCGCCACCAAGCCCGACACCACAGTAAGACGCCCCGGCCACCATACTTTCCGACACCCAAACCCCAACCCATGAGTCACGTCCCCCTGCCCTGAGGCACGACAAGGTGACTTCTTTCTTCTTTTCTTCAAACCCCCCCACGCAAACCACAGGCGAGGCCCGAGCTGCCAGACAGCTGGGAGACCTGCCGAGCGACGACGTATAATCGGGGGAATCCCGACGGCTGTCCCGCTCACCGGTAGGCCGCCGGGCCCACACCGCCGTACGACGCCCCGGCCACCATACTGTCCGACACCCAGACCCCGACCCATGAGATCACGTCCCCCTGCCCTGAGGCACGACAAATTGACTTCTTTCTTCTTTTCTTCAAACCCCCCACGCAAACCACAGGCGAGGCCCGAGCTGCCAGACAGCTGGGAGACCTGCCGAGCGACGACGTATAATCGGGGGAATCCCGACGGCTGTCCCGCTCACCGGTAGGCCGCCGGGCCCACACCGCCGTACGACGCCCCGGCCACCATACTGTCCGACACCCAGACCCCGATCCATGAGATCACGTCCCCCTGCCCTGAGGCACGACAAATTTACTTCTTTCTTCTTTTCTTCAAACCCCCCACGCAACCCACAGGCGAGGCCCGAGCTGCCAGCCAGCTGGGAGACCTGCCGAGCGCCGCTGCGGAATCGGGAGTACCGGCGGCTTTCCCAGGAGGAGGCTGGTACTAACCGCCACCAAGCCCGACACCACAGTAAGACGCCCCGGCCACCATACTTTCCGACACCCAGACCCCAACCCATAAGTCACGTCCCCCTGCCCTGAGGCACGACAAGGTGACTTCTTTCTTCTTTTCTTCAAACCCCCCCACGCAAACCACAGGCGAGGCCCGAGCTGCCAGACAGCTGGGAGACCTGCCGAGCGACGACGTATAATCGGGGGAATCCCGACGGCTGTCCCGCTCACCGGTAGGCCGCCGGGCCCACACCGCCGTACGACGCCCCGGCCACCATACTGTCCGACACCCAGACCCCGACCCATGAGATCACGTCCCCCTGCCCTGAGGCACGACAAATTGACTTCTTTCTTCTTTTCTTCAAACCCCCCACGCAAACCACAGGCGAGGCCCGAGCTGCCAGACAGCTGGGAGACCTGCCGAGCGACGACGTATAATCGGGGGAATCCCGACGGCTGTCCCGCTCACCGGTAGGCCGCCGGGCCCACACCGCCGTACGACGCCCCGGCCACCATACTGTCCGACACCCAGACCCCGATCCATGAGATCACGTCCCCCTGCCCTGAGGCACGACAAATTGACTTCTTTCTTCTTTTCTTCAAACCCCCCACGCAAGCCACAGGCGAGGCCCGAGCTGCCAGACAGCTGGGAGACCTGCCGAGCGACGACGTATAATCGGGGGAATCCCGACGGCCGTCCCGCTCACCGGTAGGCCGCCGGGCCCGACACCACAGTAAGACGCTCCGGCCACCATACTGCCCGACACCCAGACCCCACCCAGGGCCACGACCCAAAACCCCGAAGGGGACATCATCAATTTCTTCCTCTTCAAACCCCGGGGGGTACATCCTCATCTGACATCAATTTCTTCCTCTTCTTTTTTTTTCAAACCCCCACGCAAGCCCCAGACGAAGCCCGAGCTGCCAGGCAGCTGGGAGACCTGCCGAGCGACGACGTATAATCGGGGGAATCCCGACGGCTGTCCCGCTCACCGGTAGGCCGCCGGGCCCGACACCACAGTAAGACGCTCCGGCCACCATACTGCCCGACACCCGGACCCCACCCAGAGCCACGACCCAAAACCCCGAAGGGTACATCATCAATTTCTTCCTCTTCAAACCCCGGGGGGTACATCCTCATCTGACATCAATTTCTTCCTATTCTTTTCTTCAAACCCCCACGCAAGCCCCAGACGAAGCCCGAGCTGCCAGGCAGCTGGGAGACCTGCCGAGCGACGACGTATAATCGGGGGAATCCCGACGGCTGTCCCGCTCACCGGTAGGCCGCCGGGCCCGACACCACAGTAAGACGCTCCGGCCACCATACTGCCCGACACCCAGACCCCACCCAGGGCCACGACCCAAAACCCCGAAGGGTACATCATCAATTGCTTCCTCTTCAAACCCCGGGGGGTACATCCTCATCTGACATCAATTTCTTCCTCTTCTTTTCTTCAAACCCCCCACGCAAGCCCCAGACGAAGCCCGAGCTGCCAGGCAGCTGGGAGACCTGCCGAGCGACGACGTATAATCGGGGGAATCCCGACGGCTGTCCCGCTCACCGGTAGGCCGCCGGGCCCGACACCACAGTAAGACGCTCCGGCCACCATACTGCCCGACACCCAGACCCCACCCAGGGCCACGACCCAAAACCCCGAAGGGTACATCATCAATTTCTTCCTCTTCAAACCCCGGGGGGTACATCTCCATCTGAAAGAAATTGATGAGGAAGGGTACCTCATCAATTTCTTCCTCTTCTTTTCTTCAAACCCCCCACGCAAGCCCCAGACGAAGCCCGAGCTGCCAGGCAGCTGGGAGACCTGCCGAGCGACGACGTATAATCGGGGGAATCCCGACGGCTGTCCCGCTCACCGGTAGGCCGCCGGGCCCGACACCACAGTAAGACGCTCCGGCCACCATACTGCCCGACACCCAGACCCCACCCAGGGCCACGACCCAAAACCCCGAAGGGTACATCATCAATTTCTTCCTCTTCAAACCCCGGGGGGTACATCCTCATCTGAAACAACCGCACGTAGAGATCCCCCCCGCAGGTCCGAGTGACCCGCTGTGCGGTCCAGAAGGGACGCGCGTTGAAGGGGGGTGCGATGCCCAGAAGGGGCACCACCTACGTTATTCGGCGCCCAGAAGGGACGCCAGGGATTAGCATAAGGCCCCTTGTCCCACGCTGAACGTGGGCCGAGAGGCCTTACCCCAGGGTGCACCACGAGGAGGTTCCCAAACTTGCACCCCAACCTAACCTAACCTAACCTAACCTTTTTTTTTTTTCTTTGTTTTAGTCGGAGAAAATGCTTCTCTGCACTGGCATGAGGCCTCGAGAGGAGAGTGAGTACCCCATGCACTGTCCGGGGCTGGAACCCATATGTCCCCACCCGCCCCCTCGTGAGGGAAACGGGTGAGTAAGGACATACGGGCCCGACCCGGTAAAAGAACCGACACCTTCCTTCAAGGCGCAGTGCGGCGCCGCGGTACCATATATAAAATGCCCCGCGGACGCCGCAACGCCACGGACCCAGTTTTACCTGGGCCCCCCTCTCCAACGGAGCAGCCTGGTAGGTTCAGGCTGCCCCCAAACGGGAGGAGGACCGTGCAATGCGGCCTAGTGCTCCACCACTAGGCCGCTGGTCCTCCTAGGGGGGGAGGAGGTTTCCCTCGTCCCCCCCCTCCGCTTCTTCCCTGTGTGGGACCGCGGCCCCACTACGTGAGGCCGCGGTCCCACACAGGGAACACCACCAGCCTATGCATCCTGTGCCCAGGCACAGGGGCACTAGCCGGCCCCGGTCTACGGGAGGAGGGAGGCGTTACGCCTCCCTCGCCCCTCCCTCCGCCGGTTGCCCGGCCTCGCCCTCACTGGCGACCCCTACCCGCTCTTGAGGGAGGAAGGCGACTTTGGTGCCACCCTCGACTCCCCCCCCCTCCGCCGGTTGCCCGGCTACGCCCGGCCTTGCCGGCGACTCCCCCTCCTCCATGGGCGATTCGCCCTCCCTCGCCGCTGGTGGGGCCCGCGGCCACGGGGCCCACTTCGCCCTCATCCTGGGAGGACGGCAACTCCTCCCCCCCATGTGATGTTCATGGGGGAGTCCCGCCTCCCTGCAGACGCCGCAGCAGGCCTTGCCCGCCCCGCACTCGGCGGCCCTGTGCCCAGGGGCGCCACACCTGAAGCACAGCGTGCTACGGCTGGCCTTTGAGTCACATGAGTAACTCATGTGGCCCACACCGTAGCACACGTAGCACCGCAGCGGGCGCTTTTCGAGGGCCTCCACCCGCGCCCAAGCCCAGTCAAAGGCAACCTCTTTATGGTCCACCAGTTTTTTGGCCGCCTCAATTGGGAGGCGGACCACGGCGGAGCTCCGACCAGACGGACCCGTCCGGACCGGACCCACCGACACCTGCTCAGACCTACAACCCGCCGAGAGCGCAATCGCCGACCCCACCTCTGTCCTTGGGTCCACCATGTCGGGGTTCAGGCCCACCAACCGCACCTCGGCCATCCGGCACGGCCTGGCCACCACCACCCCGTCCGACACCGCCTCCCTAAGCCGGTCCGCCAGGACATCAGCCTGATCGCTGGACATGCCCGGGAGCTCCAGTTTTCGACCCCCCGCCGCGCTCTGCTGCACCCGGACGCCTTCCAGGTCGAGCCCCCCAAGGTTAGCCCCCTTCATGGCGGCACCCATCACCGTGGCGTACGTCAGCCCCTTGGCCAGCGCATCTGGCTTTATCGTCACGGTGATGGCCTGTGACTTCGGCGGCTCCAGCCTCACCTTGGGGGCAGGCCTGCCCTTCGCCCGCTTCGCAATTGCGCCACCCTCCAACGCGGCCTTTCTTCCGGCCGCAGCCTCCGCCCTCCTGGCCTTTGCCTCGGCCCTCCTCGAAGCGACAGTCGTCCACCCCTCTCGAGCGGGTACCGATCCCGCGTTAGGGTCCCTCAGGGGAGCACGGGGGGCGCTATAGGCACCAGCGGCCACCCCGGCGTAACTCCTATCCCCATCACCCACCAACGGCGGCCTCCTCGGGGGCTCAGCTGGGAGGCGCCTCTCGATATTATCGAGGCGCTCTCCCAGCGACTCCAGCACCTCCTTTCTCAGTGCCGCCACTACCTCTTTCAGGGTGGGAGAGTCCTCCACCCCACCGGCAGCCGGGCTGGGCAACTGCTGTGCCTCCCTCAGGGCATCGATCTCGGCCCGCATCGCCTCCATTTCTCTCCTGTTCTCCTCCCTGAGGAGCTCAAGGTCCCCGACCCTAGCCCTCAAACCCTCTTCGTCCCGTAGGAGCCGCCTTTTCTCCTTCCGGCAGCGCCGAGCCTCCTCAACATGCTCGCTTATCTCCTCCTCTATCATCAGCGTGCACCCCGAAATGACCATGGCCAAGTCCAGCGCCTCGCTGGGCAGGTGGGCAACCTTCAGTATCGCCTTCAGTGTCCCGGCCATCGTTTCCCACACCTCGTCCTGCGACGTCTTCCTCAAGGCGTCAGCGATCTCTGGGGGGTTCCTGCTGGAGCCGTTCTCCTCGAACGCCAGGGAGAGCGGCCAATTCCTACCGGCCACTCGGGCGCGCCAACTCTCCGGCCTCTCCTCGGTCGTGCCCTTCTTAGGGGCAGGAGCATCCTTCCCAGAACTACCGCTGGAATCGGTCCTGGGCAGCGCGCGTTTGCGCCTCTCCTCCGTCAGGTCCACCTCCATCTCCGTAGCCTCCGCCTTCTGAGCCTCCCTGAAGGCTACGCGACGGACGCGCTCCGCCTCCACCTCGGCCGCCCAGTCGAGACGACCGGCGCCACTACCTCCGGGCACCGCCGGGTCCACGCCGCCCGAGCCATTAGCCCGAGCGGACGCTTTCCCGGACGCGTCCCCGGCCTCTCCGCCCATCCCGGGCCCAACACTCTCCCCGCCCCTCTTGGGCAATTTCCCGCCACTCCGAGCACCAGTAACATTTGCCACTGCGGGAGCCTGGTCTCGAACTCCTGCAGGGCCTTCGGTATCCAATTTGTCACACGAAGCCCCGGATAGCTTCGTGCGCCGGGCGCCAGCCGGATCGCATGGCAGAACAACTTTCTTCTTGGACGACATTTCATGAAAAAAGGGGGGGGTGGCAATTTAAGGGTTGCTATCCCCCTTGGTCGCTAGGGGGTGGGCTGTCTGCCGCCCACCAACCCATCCGAAGACGGGCGCCCGTCGCCGCGCCCCGCAACGACGGCACCTTTGCAATGAAGCGACGCCCAGAAGGGGCGCCGAACTACCCCGAAACCCTCCCCGTGTAACGACGCCCAGAAGGGGCGCCGACTACCCCAAACCCCCCCGTGTTTCAGCGCCCAGAAGGGGCGCCGACTACCCCAAACCCCCCCCGTGTGACGGCGCCCAGAAGGGGCGCCGTCAAAACTCCCCTCAAAGCCGCTCGAGAATGAGCGGCGAGCGTGCGACCCAGAGTGGGCCGCACGTGGAGATCCCCCCCGCAGGTCAGAGTGACCCGCTGTGCGGTCCAGAAGGGACGCGCGTTGAAGGGGGTGCGATGCCCAGAAGGGGCACCACCTACTTTATTCGGCGCCCAGAAGGGACGCCAGGGATTAGCATAAAGCCCCTTGTCCCACGCTGAACGTGGGCCGAGAGGCCTTACCCCAGGGTGCACCACGAGGAGGTTCCCAAATTTGCACCCCAACCTAACCTTTTTTTTTTTTTTTTTTTTTACCCGGTGTAATCCCTGCTTATGGATTCCAGCCTCCAGAAGGGAGGCTGGATATGTGGGACTCTCCCGTCCCCCTTTCCACGACGTAATCGTCGGGCGAGAGGGAGGGGCCTACCCACTAATCACCGGGGGACCAAACTCCGAAAGCATAAGGCTTGAGGTGGCGGCCACGGGACCTGACCACGGGGGTATTACCTCGCGGTGCCACCCCGTCGCCGTGTGTTGGCCTGTAACTACTGCGTAGCAGCCGTTACGCGCCAACACACGGCGACTACGCGCACGCGGCACAACACGAACCAGCCCATTTAGAGGGCAGACACAAACAACACGGACAGACATGCCCGGCTTTCCCGGGCATGCGGACACAACACAACACATATCACGCCGGACACAACACGACACACACAGGACGAGAACATGCCCACGTCTTCGCAGGCATGCGCACAGGACAACCACGATTTACCGGTGCAGGACTCCTTTTGTGGGTCGCTCCGAATCAGCGGGAGACACGACGACCTCGACCAATTGGTCATCTAGTCGTCCCGCCTCTCATCATCGCTTCCCGGAATCTCGCACCAGTCCTACACAACACGTACAAGTATGAACGGCCACAAACGAGAAACACAAAGACAAAGACAGCACAACCCAACACAGACCCTATTTGCTGGCACGGGGCTCCCCGCATCCGCTCCGAGCGACCCGCCTCCCATTTGGGGGAGGCGTTTCGTCGCTCATCATGGCTTCTGCATAAAGCTTCCGTGCCAGCTCCCCAACAACATCCACAAAGACCCGCACATTTGCTGCTACGTGACCCCCACAGTGTCCGCTCCGAACCAGGGGACGCCCTCAGAAGAGCGCCCCGTGACTCATCATGGCGTCCACAAGGGGCCACGCACCAGGTCCGTAAAAGGACAACGCACAGTACAAACAAAAACTACACGAACCAAGACAACACACAACACTCTACGCTGGACAGCACAGACGGTGCTGTCCATCACGCCCAATATTTAAACGGATTTTGTGGGCACTTGGGGTGATATGGCGACATATCCATGCCAGTGCCCACACATACATACTAAAACCTAACAACAACCTATGCTAACACAAAACATAAAACATCGGGCATCCGGCTGGACAGGACAGAGCCTGTCTTCCGCCGGGCGCCCGGCATCACCCTATGGTGGATTAAGGTCGGCGTGCCTCCGACGCCGCCTTCCAGCCCTCCTCCTCCTCATTGGCGCAGCGTTGGCGGATTCCTCCCGCTCGCGCTCGGCCTCCTCTTTGAGGCTCATGCATTCCGCAGCGAATCCGGCAACGGCTGCCCAACTCTCCGCACTTTCCACCATTGCGGCGACCACATCCGGCAGAGCTAGAGTGCCTCTCCCCCCCAGGGCCAACTCTAGCGTACGCCTCTGTGGCGCGAAGGCACTACACAGCTCGAGGGTGTGCTGAGCTGTGTCCTCTTCCACTCCACAATGGTGGCAGACCGGGGTCTCCTCCCTCCCGATCCTGTGCAGGTATTTACCGAAACATCCATGGTTTGATAAAAGCTGCGTCAAGTGGTAGGACATGACCCCGTGTGGCCTGTCTACCCATCTCTGTAGTACTGGGCGAATTGCGTGGATGGTACGGGTTCCGGCCTCTGGGGTGGCAAGGGTTTCTTCCCATTGCCAGACCGCCATATCCCGGGCTACCCGCCTGGCCCCCTCAATTTCCGCCTGCGCGGGATTCGCCCCCCTGGCCCTTGCTTCCGCTCGGAACTCGTGAACCTCCGTTAAAACTTTGGCCTCGAGCTCCCACGGGATCATGCCGGCCATGGCCGTTGCAGCCGTGTATGAGACCGTTCGGTACCCCCGGATAACCCGTATGGCCGCCACCCTCTGTGGTCTCCGTATAAGGGCGATGTTTTTCCTCCTTGTCAGAGAGTCCGACCACACCGGGGCGCCGTAGAGGGCCATGCTTCTAAGGACTCCGGCATATAGCTTGCGGCAACTGTCGCCCGGGCCACCTACATTGGGCAACAGCCTCGCCAGGGCCATCGCCGCACCGACCACCCTCGGTGCGAGGCTGGTGAAGTGAGCCTCGAAATTCAAACGGGCGTCTAGGACTAGACCCAGATACTTAATCTGGGTCGCAACCCTGATGGGCACACCATCAACTTGGATATGGGCGTTGCTGGGGGGCTTGCCCCGAGGACCATGAAAAAGAATGGCCTCGGTTTTCGGCAGCGCCACCTCCAACCCCAACAGCCTGATCCGCGTGACTGTTTGCGTGGCAGCCGCCTCTGCTCTACGGGCGACCTCCTGGTAGTCACGGCCCCTTGCCGTGACCAGAGTGTCATCTGCATAACAGATGACACTCGTCCCGGGGAGAAGGTCCCCCCTGAGGACCCAGTTATATCCAAGGTTCCACAACAGTGGCCCAAGGACTGACCCTTGCGGCACCCCACATGTCATGCCGTGCGCGCGTATCTCCCTTCCACCCGATTCCAGAAATAGGACAGATCTGTCCTGCAGGTAATTTGCCACGACTCGTCTCAGATACCCTGGCACCCTATGGTATCTGAGTGCTTCTGCGATCGCGCTAAAGGGGAGGGTGTTAAATGCATTAGCGATATCGAGCGATACCGCTAACACCCTCTCCTTCCGGCCAACGGCCTCCTCCGTCAACCTCTTCAGGGACAGGATCGCGTCCACCGTCGACCTTCCACGCCGGAAGCCGAATTGTGCGTCCTCCAGATCAGGTCCCTCGTTGCCCAGATGCTCCAATATCCGGGACGCAATGATACGCTCAAAGAGCTTGCCGGCCTCATCGAGCAGCACAATGGGGCGGTAGGCCGACGGCGTGTCCGGTGGGCGTCCTTCTTTCCTCAGGAGGCACAGCCTTCCCTCCTTCCAGGCTCTTGGGAATCTACCCTGTCGTAGGCAGATATCCATCAGCTCCGTCAGCCTGGAGCCGATGTAGTCGAGGGCAAGGGCCAGAACCTTCCCATGTACTCCGTCCGGACCCGGGGCCTTCTTTTTGGTTCGGAGGCGGTCGACACCCATCTTCATCTCGGCCTCTGTTACCCCCAGGATGGGCTGTGGGTCGATTTCCCCATCGCGTTCCGGGGCAACGAAGGGCGCCACCTCAAACTGCCGGCTTGGGAACAGGGCCTCCACAATCCGGGTCAGGAGCTCCGGCTGAAAGGACTCGGTAGGGGGCGCCGAATTCCGCATCCGGTTGCGGACTGAGCGATAGGGGCGTCCCCACGGGTCCCTGTCTAGGTCGGAGAGGAATTCCTCCCATGCCGCCTTTTTCGCCCTCAAAATTTCAACCTTTAGGTTGAGCCTGGCCAGACTGAGGTGGCTATATAGCTCCGCCTCCTCTTCTGGCGTGTGTCTTCTTCGGCGGCACCTCTGATAAAGCCGCCTCGCACGGACACAGGACGCGCGAAGGCTTGCGATCTCGGTCGACCACCAATAGACGGCATGCTGCCGCGGTAGATCCCCTACCCTTGGCATTGCGGCATCGGAGATTCGCGTCAGTGCCTTTCGAAAATTGACCGCCCTTTGGTCCACGTCCTCGTTGGCGGGCGGGGGAGGCAGCCATCCTTCTATTATCGCCGCCTCCGATGCAGCACCCCTGTCTAATTTTGTGAGCGCCCATTTTCTAAAGCGCGCCGTTTGGACGCCCTGTTGGGGAGTGAGGCCAGCAATCGTAGGGCCGCCCACCCTGAACGACACGTAGAGGTGGTCGCTCAGGGTCTCCTGGTCCAGCACACACCAGTCGGTCACCCGTGAGGCGATGGCAGGGGTCGCGAATGAGACGTCCACGATTGATTCCCCCTGCCATCTCACACAAGTGCTCACGGTGCCCCTGTTGAGGACCGCCAACCCAGCCTCCACCAGAAAATCCTCAACAACCTCTCCCCTGCCGGTGGTTACAGGGCAGCCCCAGGACCGAGACTTGGCGTTGAGGTCGCCGGCAACAATGACCTGCCGTGGGGAGAGTCTGCGGACAGCACCCTGCACTCTCCCCATGTAAACCTCAAAGTCGCTGAGGTTGCGGTTGGGCGAAAAGTACACCCCAACCAAAGCGATGTCCCCCCATTCAACCGCCACATACCCCTCCCCTCGCTCCCGTAGGGACAGCGGAGCCGCATTTGGGGCGGCCGGGGTAGTAATTACCACCTTCCCATCTGAGGACCCTACCCAGTTGGGCCGCGCAGGAACAGAGTAGGGCTCCGCCGCAATCGCCACGCCAATGCCTAACGCCGCCATTTGGTGGACCATGAGGTCCTGGGCGTTGGCGGCGTTGTTCAGGTTCGCCTGAAGAAATTTCTTAGACCGTGCTGGCATTTGGTCCCGTACCCGTTTCTACTATTTCCATGGGCGCGCTGCGCTCCCTTACCACTGGGGGGGCCCTTGTCCAGGGTGCCATCTTTGGCTTCCTTATGGGGGGCCTGCAGGTCCTCCCCCCCATATAATGCTCATGTGGGAGTTTGGCCTCTTGGCACACTGCGCAGTTGGGCTTCTCCGCCTCACAGTTCGCCACTTGATGCCCCGGGGCGCTGCATCGGAAGCACCAGGCGCCACGGTCGATCTTAGAGTCACAGGTGAACTTGGTGTGACCCGCACCGTAGCACCTGTAACATCTTATAGGGAGCTTCTCTAGGGCCACCACCTGCACCTGCACCCACCCAATGGCCAGGCGGCCCGCATCCACCAGTAATTTAGCCTGGGCAACCGGGAGCCGGACCAATATGGTATTTATTCCCCACGGTCCGGTCCGTACCTCTCCCAGCGCAATTTGCTCCGGCGCGCAGCCCGTTTTCGCAGAGACGACCTCTTTAATCTTCTCCGGTTTGACCCCGTCGCTCAGGCCCACCAGCCGGAGTTCGGCCTTCCTATACGGCCTGCCCACGTCCGCCTCCTCCGCAATTACCTCGCGGATTTTCTCCGCCAGTTTATCGGCCTTAGGGCCACTGGACGCGCCCGGGATCTCGAGCTTGCGCCCCCCCGCCGCCGTGTTTCGCATTCGGACAGCTTCCAGCCCGAGATCCTGCAAATTAATCGCGTCAGTCGCCCTCTCCATAACCGTTGCGTACGTAACGCCATTCGCCGCGGCCTCGGGCTTCAGCGTGATGGTGATCACTGACGACCTCGGCGGCACCAGCTTAGCCGCGGGGGCAGAACCCGCGGCAGGCTTCTTCTTCTGTGCCTTCGCAGCATTGGCAGCCCGGGCAGCCGCGGCCGCGGCTTTCTTAGCCCTTCTCTTCGCACCAACGGAGAGGTAGGTCCTCCATTCTGCGGCCGGTGTACTGGCGGCCGCTGCCAGAGCAGGGGAGGCCGAGCGCACATGCGGCGCAACCCTACTGGGGGCTCTTTGAGTAAGTGGCGGATTCTCCCACACTGCCACACCCTCTTCGATTTCTACAGGGGGGGCCTGACGGACTCTGGGAGGCCCAGCAGCCGCCTTGGCGTAACTAGCCCCTTCCCTTCCCACATCATGCGCCAACGGCGGCCTCCTGGGGGGATCGTATGGGATGCGCCTCTCCATCTCTTCCATACGCGCGTTGAACATTCCCCCAAGGGTCTCAAACATCTCCCTCTTGAAGGACTCCAGCGCCCCCTCCAGGGAGACGGCCACCTCCCTCTGGACGTCCGTGCCTTTTTTACGGGACGCCCTGGACTCCTGCTGCAGGTCCTTTACGGCCTTGACCTCGGCCCGCAGCAGCTCCACCTCGCGGCGGAGCCTCTCGTTCTCTCTTTGGAGTTTTTTCGCCTCGTCCGATGCGGACATCTCTTTGAGGGACTCCAGACACGCAACCATGGACTTGATGCCGTCATTTATGTCCCTCCTGACGGTCCCCTTGAGCTGGCTGGAGACGTGGACAGAGTATTGTACCGCGTTTAGACTTTGAGTCGCTTTCTCAAGGATCTCCTGCTTGGACTTCATCACCATGTCGGCCCTGATGATGGCCATGTCCCTACAACGGAGGGTTTTGTTTGCCAGTTGCTCCCTCTCCATTTCCACGTCCTTACGGTAGGACCTTCCCTCCTCCCTATTGATGATTGCAGGGGGTGGGGCTTCCATTTCCTCATCCTCCTCAGTCTCGCCCTCTGCAGAGTACTGCGCCACCCTTTCGGCCTCGGCGAGATCGGTCGAGGTGCCCGACTTCTCCTTCCGCTGGACATCTACGTTCTTTTCCAGGGCAACCTTTTTGGCCTTTGACTTTGGGCCCGGCTTGCTCAGTCTGGTCTTGGTCGACTCCTCCAGTCCGTCACTGGAGTCAATTCTGGAATCGGCGAGGCAGCGTTTTCTGGAGTCCTCCACCACTTTCTCCACGTATTTCTTTGTTTTCGGGTCATCTTCGCCTTCGGACCCCTCCGATGCAGTATCAACCAGCTTCATTCGGCTTTGGTTCTTCCGGCCTTCGCTGGCTGATCTCTCCAGTTTTTTGGGATTTAGTGATAGATTGAACCTCATCTTCACCTTCCTTCCCCTTCCAGACACATTGCCGGTCTCTAGGGCCTGGTCGCCTACCCTAGAGGGGCCTTCAGTAGTAGACTTATCACCAACCGGCCTGGGTACCGGTTGGCGGCGGGCGTCAGCCGCATCATATGACGCACTTCCAGGGGCATCACCGACACCTGAGGCCTGGTTGCCTACCTCAGGGCGGTCTTCGGTAACAAATTTCCCACTCGCAGGCCCGGGTACCTGCGAGCGCCGGGCGTCAGCCGGATCGCATGACATCGTTTTATCGGTGTCGGACATTTTCATTAAAGGGGGTAGCAATTTCAGGGTTGCAATCCCCCTGGTCGCTAGGGGGTGGGCTGTAAGCCACCCACCAACCCGTCCAGAGACGGGCGCCCGTCGCCGCGCCCCGCAACGACGGCACCTTTGCATGAAGCGGCGCCCAGAAGGGGCGCCGAACTACCCCGATCCCACCCCGTGTAACGACGCCCAGAAGGGGCGCCGTCAAAACTCCCCTCAAAGCCGCTCGAGAGTGAGCGGCGAGCGTGCGACCCAGAGTGGGCCGCACGTGGAGATCCCCCCCGCAGGTCCGAGTGACCCGCTGTGCGGTCCAGAAGGGACGCGCGTTGAAGGGGGTGCGATGCCCAGAAGGGGCACCACCTACGTTATTCGGCGCCCAGAAGGGACGCCAGGGATTTGCATAAGGCCCCTTGTCCCACGCTGAACGTGGGCCGAGAGGCCTTACCCCGGGGTGCACCACGAGGAGGTTCCCAAATTTGCACCCCACCCCAACCTAACCTAACCTAACCTAACCTAACCTAACCTAACCTAACCTAACCTAACCTAACCTAACCTAACCTAACCTAACCTTTTTTTTTTTTTTTTTTTTTTTTTGCCCAGGGAATGCTTGATGCATACCCGGGCCCAGAAGGGACCCGGGTTATGTGGGACTCGCCCGTCCGCCTTTCCACCTCCCACCAACTATACGGGGACGCCATTGTCCCCAGTCGGCTGCCAAGGCTAACCCGAGGCTGAAAGGGGTGAGACGGAGGGGGATACCCACTAAACCCTGGAGGACATCTACCGAATCAGGTGAGGCCGCGTTGCCTGTCCCTGGGGAATTGAACCGCGGGGCTCACCCGGCTGCCCGTGTGGCTGCGCGCGCCGACCCGGAGGCCGGCGCGCGCAGTCACACGGGCGCATCGCGACACGCGACAACAAGATGCCTCAGAAGGAGGACACCACTAGAGGCTGCGCAGCCCTGAAGGGACCACACAGCCTTTCGCCCAAAGGGCACGACTTGTAGGGGGGGGGGATTACCCCACCCGTGACACACACACACACATACAACAAACAACTATCCAAATATACACATTTACAAAAATTTACACCTATGCTAATGTTTTTTGTTTTTAGTTTTATGTATTTTTTTGGTTTCTTCTTTTTGTTTTTTATATAAAATCCCTATGCTAGTATATACAACAGTTTTATTCGTGAACACAACAATAATTAGATCCTAACACTAAACTACAACTAAGACTTAACTACAACACTATACAAGATACACTATACACAAGACCACTGTACAGAAACAGATGGCCCACGACCCAATTTACAAAATTATTTACAACTGTACATTAACACTTCCTTTCTTTTCCAGCTCGCCCAGGATGGAGCCAGACGCCGACTGCACCCCGACGAGTCAGGTAAGCACCCTTCTTTCTATTTACAAAAACTTAACCCTACTAATCTATTTCTCTTTATTTACAGGTATAATCTACAGCACGGACTACATCTGAAGCAGACCAGGTATGTGCCCGACAAGCCAGGTCTGGACTACGGCGGCAGGAGATCCGCGTATCTCCTCCGTCTCCTTCCTCCTCTGGCTCTTCTACTCGGGGCTGCGCCAGCCGCATCCTCGCGGGCACGCTCCGCCACCTCTTTCGCCATTATGCAGGCCCTGGCAAACTCTACCACCGCCCTCCAATTGCTCCTGCTCTCCAGCATCGCCTCCAGGACTTCTGGTAGCGCCAGACTGCCCCTTACGCCCAACTCCAGCTCGAGCGTGCGGCGTTGCGCAGCAAACGCACTGCACGTCTCCAGGGTGTGACGCGCCGAATCCTCGTCATCCCCACACTCGTGGCATTCGGGCGTCACTTCCCTGCCAATCCTGTGCAGATACTTACCGAAACAACCGTGTCCGGTAAGTATCTGCGTCAGGTGGTACTGCAGGCTCCCATGCTCTCTATAGAGCCATCTCATGAGCACCGGCCGGACAGCCCCAACGGTCCGATGCCCTGCAACAGGGGTCTCCAGTTGCTCCTCCCACTCGACAAGCGCCACCTCATACGCGTCACGTCTGGCCGCCTGCACCTCTTCGTGCGCCATTCGCTCTCCGCTTGCACGACTCTCCGCGCGGAGCTCGAAGACCTCGGTGAGTACCTTGGCCTCGAGCTCCCACGGCATCATGCCTGCGAGGGCAGTGGCAACCACAAATGCCACTGTACGGTATCCCCGTATGGTCCTCGTGGCAGCTACCCTCTGCGGCCTCCTGATGAGGGCCACGTTCTTCCGGCCCAAACTGTCCGACCAGACGGGGGCCCCATACAGGACCATGCTGCGAAGAACGCCGGCATACAGCCTGCGGCAGCTGGTCCTGGGACCCCCGACATTTGGCAGCAGACGCGCGAGCGCCATTGCGGCCTTTTGTACCCTCGGCACCAGCTCCTCAAAGTGCGGGGTGAACGACCACCTGCTGTCCAGAGTCAAGCCCAGGTACCGCATCTGGAACTTGACTCGGACGTCCACCCCATCGATGCACACAATCGCCTCCCTGTCGGGTTTCCCCCGGGGGGGGTAGAAGACCATGGCCTCGGTTTTACCCAAGGCCACTTCCATCCCCAGCCACCGTATTCTCCGTACGGTCAGAGTGGCAGCCTCCGATGCCAGCTGCACCAGCCGCTGGTAGTCACCGCCATGCGCGGTGACCAGGGTGTCGTCTGCGTAGCATATTACACCCGTCCTGGGGAGGGAGACCCCCCTCAGGACCCAGTTATACCCCAGTAACCACAGGAGCGGTCCGAGGACCGACCCCTGCGGGACACCACAAGTCATTCCCCGGGCGCGTATTCGCCCCTCTCCCTGTTGCCTGTACAGGATGCGCCTGTTCGTCAGGTAGTCCCCCAGGACCCGGCGCAGGTACCAAGGCACCCTGTGGAACACCAACGCCTGGTTGATACAATCGAAGGGGAGGGTGTTGAACGCGTTGGCTATGTCCAACGAGACAGCCAACACCCTCTCCCCTCTGCCAGTGGCCTCCTCCGTCGCTCTTTTCAGGGCCAGCACTGCGTCGACCGTGGACCGGCCCCGACGGAACCCGTATTGCGAGTCCGCGATGTTGGGTCCGTCAGCGTCCAAGTGCTCGATGACTCGGTTGGCAATCACCCGCTCCAACAGCTTGCCAACCTCGTCTAGGAGGACGATCGGCCGATAGGCCGATGGCTGGTCCACTGGGCGCCCGTCCTTCCTCAGCAGACACAATCTACCCCGCTTCCACTCTGCCGGAAACCTCCCCTGCCTGAGGCATGAGTTTATCAGACCCATTAGTCTGGGGCCGAGGCGACCCAGGGCGATGCCCAGCACCTTTGAGTGCACGCCGTCGGGTCCCGGCGCCTTCCTCCTCAGTTTTAGCCGAGCCGTGGCTACCTCCATCTCCTCGACGGTCACCTGGGGGATGGAGTCCACGTCCCTCGACTCTACTACCACCGGCGGGTCAAAAGGAGCTGCCACAAACTCCCGGGTGGGGAACAGGCCCTCCACTATCCGTCCCAGGAGCTCCGGGCGGAAGGACTCCGTTGGGGGCGCCGCGGAGCGGTACCTCTTCCTTATGGCGCGGTACGGCCTCCCCCATGGGTCCCGATCCAGTTCCGCCAGGAACTCCCCCCATGCAGCCGACTTGGCCCTGAGGATCTCTTTTTGGAGGTTCTTCCTCGCCTCCCTATGCTCGGCGAACAGTCGAGCAACCTCCTCCGACGTGTGGCGCCTGCGCCGGCAATGCTGTAGGGCAAGCCTGGTCGCTATACTGGCGGTGCGGAGGGCAGCGATCTCCCGCGACCACCAGTATACTGCTCGCTGCTGCGGGCGGTCCCTAGCCCTGGGCATGCAGGCGTCCGAGACCCTCGTCAGGCATCCCCCAAAACGCCTCGCCTGCTCGTCTACATCAGTGGAGGGCGGGGGGTCTGGGAGCCAAGTCTCCCACAGCGCCGCCTCCTCCGCCGCCTCCCTGTCCAGGCAGGTTAGGGCCCACCTCCTGAACTTCTGCGTGCGCACCCCCACTTCCGGGCGGAGGTCCACTATAGAGGAGGAGGAGACTCGGAACCACACATACCGGTGGTCTGACAATGTCTCCTCCTCCACCAACACCCTCCAGTCCGAGACCCGGGACGCAATCGCAGGGGTGGCGAAGGAGAGGTCCACCACTGACTCTCCCTGTGGCCTCACGCAGGTGGAGACGCTCCCCTCATTGAGGAGGACCAGTCCCACTCCTATGGCGAACTCCGTCAGCGCCCTCCCCCTGCTGGTAGTCTGGCGGCTGCCCCACATGGTAGACCAGGCGTTCAGGTCCCCCGCCAGGATCACCTGAAGTGGGGACAACCGTCTCACCACCCCGTGCAGGCTCCCCAGGAACACCTCGAATTCCCTAAGGGGACGGTTGGGGGAGAAATACACCCCCACCAGTGCCACGTCACCCCAAGTGACGGCGACGTATCCGGCCCCCCTTTCCCTTAGGGAGATGGGGGTCGGGCTGTTGGCGGGCGTGGTGACCAGCACCAGCTCCCCGGTGTCGGCAATCCAATTTTGGCCCGAGGGGACCGAGTATGGCTCGGCCACAATTGCCACTCCCACCCGCCACTCCGTCATCTGCTGCACCAAGAGATTCTGTGCAGCGACGGAGCGGTTAAGGTTCGCCTGAAGTACTGTTTGCGGTTGTGCTGGCATTAGGGTCCCGTTTTTTGAACTTCCATGGGCTCTGTTGGAGCCTGTACTCTTGCCCGCCTATTCCAAGCCGGGGGGGCACCCTTGACCACGGGGGGGCTGCAGACCCTGGATCCCATGACATGCCCACTCTTCTGTTTGTGCCCCTCACAAACATGGCACTTGGCCTCCTCCGCGGTACACCCCTCAATCTTGTGACCCTCCTTGCCACACTTGTAGCAGAGGGCCGACCTGTCCACTTTGGACGGACACAGGTACTGGGTGTGCCCGAAGCACATGCACCGGAAACATCTCGTCGGGAGGGGCACCATGGCTTCCAGCCGGAGCACAGACCAGTCCACCTGGATACGGCCCCCCTCCGCCAGGGTCTTCGCAGCGGCGACGGGGCACTTCACCACCACCGTCCTATCCCCCCATTGACCTTCTTTGACGAACCCCACCGAGAAGGAGCTCTCGGGGATTTCGGCCTTGCTGGCCAAGGCCGTAGCTATAGCCTCCTTGGATATCCCCTCGATTACCCCATGCACCTTCAACTCTGCCGTCCCTTCAGCCCGGCGGACTACCGCTACTCCTCTGAGGGCTACCGACACTGCAGCCGCCAGGGCATCCGCAACCTAACCTAACCTAACCTAACCTAACCTAACCTAACCTAACCTAACCTAACCTAACCTAACCTAACCTAACCTAACCTAACCTAACCTAACCTAACCTAACCTAACCTAACCTAACCTAACCTAACCTAACCTAACCTAACCTAACCTAACCTAACCTAACCTAACCTAACCTAACCTAACCTAACCTAACCTAACCTAACCTAACCTAACCTAACCTAACCTAACCTAACCTAACCTAACCTAACCTAACCTAACCTAACCTAACCTAACCTAACCTAACCTAACCTAACCTAACCTAACCTAACCTAACCTAACCTAACCTAACCTAACCTAACCTAACCTAACCTAACCTAACCTAACCTAACCTAACCTAACCTAACCTAACCTAACCCTAACCAAACTAACCTAACCTAACCTAACCTAACCTAACCTAACCTAACCTAACTAACCTAACCTAACCTAACCTAACCTAACCTAACCTAACCTAACCTAACCTAACCTAACCTAACCTAACCTAACCTAACCTACCTAACCTTTTTTTTTTTTTTTTTTTTTTTTTTTTTTTTTTTTTTTTTTTTGACCCACGGAAAATGCATTTACGCACACCCACCTGACAGAGTGCCCGATGAGTGATTACGGACTCGCCCTTACGGGAATACCGTATAAAAACCGTGGGGGACCCGTCCGAAAACAGGGAGACCACGGTACCTACCCTAAGGCATTAAGCCGCGAGCCTCCCCCGGCTGCCGGAGCAGCAAACGCGCAATGCGACGACAAATTGACCTCAGAAGGAGGAGTACGACAAAGTGATGTGACCTCAGAAGGAGGACCACGACAATGTGATGTGACGAGAGGACGCCCTAAGGCACGACTCTGCCCTAAGGCCCGACTCTACCCGTAGGCACGACTTTGCCCTTAGCACGACAAGTTGGAGTGAAGTGAGACGCGACCTCAGCCCGTGAGGCACGACTTTGCCCTAAGGCCCGACAAATTGACTTCTTTCTTCTTTCTTCTTTTCTTCAAACCCCCCCACGCAACCCACGGGCGGGGCCCGAGCTGCCAGCCAGCTGGGAGACCTGCCGAGCGCCGCTGCGGAATCGGGAGTACCGGCGGCTTTCCCAGCCGGCTGGTACTAACCGCCACCAAGCCCGACACCACAGTAAGACGCCCCGGCCACCATACTTTCCGACACCCAGACCCCAACCCATGAGTCACGTCCCCCTGCCCTGAGGCACGACAAGGTGACTTCTTTCTTCTTTTCTTCAAACCCCCCACGCAAACCACAGGCGAGGCCCGAGCTGCCAGACAGCTGGGAGACCTGCCGAGCGACGACGTATAATCGGGGGAATCCCGACGGCTGTCCCGCTCACCGGTAGGCCGCCGGGCCCGACACCACAGTAAGACGCTCCGGCCACCATACTGCCCGACACCCAGACCCCGACCCATGAGATCACGTCCCCCTGCCCTGAGGCACGACAAATTAACTTCTTTCTTCTTTTCTTCAAACCCCCCACGCAAACCACAGGCGAGGCCCGAGCTGCCAGACAGCTGGGAGACCTGCCGAGCGACGACGTATAATCGGGGGAATCCCGACGGCTGTCCCCTCCTCGGTAGGCCGCCGGGCCCACACCGCCGTACGACGCCCCGGCCACCATACTGTCCGACACCCAGACCCCGACCCATGAGATCACGTCCCCCTGCCCTGAGGCACGACAAATTGACTTCTTTCTTCTTTTCTTCAAACCCCCCACGCAAACCACAGGCGTGGCCCGAGCTGCCAGACAGCTGGGAGACCTGCCGAGCGACGACGTATATCGGGGGAATCCCGACGGCTGTCCCGCTCACCGGTAGGCCGCCGGGCCCACACCGCCGTACGACGCCCCGGCCACCATACTGTCCGACACCCAGACCCCGATCCATGAGATCACGTCCCCCTGCCCTGAGGCACGACAAATTGACTTCTTTCTTCTTTTCTTCAAACCCCTCACGCAAACCATAGGCGAGGCCCGAGCTGCCAGACAGCTGGGAGACCTGCCGAGCGACGACGTATAATCGGGGGAATCCCGACGGCTGTCCCGCTCACCGGTAGGCCGCCGGGCCCACACCGCCGTACGACGCCCCGGCCACCATACTGTCCGACACCCAGACCCCGACCCATGGGATCACGTCCCCCTGCCCTGAGGCACGACAAATTGACTTCTTTCTTCTTTTCTTCAAACCCCCCACGCAAACCACAGGCGAGGCCCGAGCTGCCAGACAGCTGGGAGACCTGCCGAGCGACGACGTATAATCGGGGGAATCCCGACGGCTGTCCCCTCCTCGGTAGGCCGCCGGGCCCACACCGCCGTACGACGCCCCGGCCACCATACTGTCCGACACCCAGACCCCGATCCATGAGATCACGTCCCCCTGCCCTGAGGCACGACAAATTGACTTCTTTCTTCTTTTCTTCAAACCCCCCACGCAAGCCACAGGCGAGGCCCGAGCTGCCAGACAGCTGGGAGACCTGCCGAGCGACGACGTATAATCGGGGGAATCCCGACGGCTGTCCCGCTCACCGG
Source organism: Scoparia ambigualis (assembly GCA_963921215.1). NCBI lineage: Eukaryota > Metazoa > Arthropoda > Insecta > Lepidoptera > Crambidae > Scoparia > Scoparia ambigualis. The sequence continues at coordinate 38,686,598 of OY992509.1, read as the reverse complement.
TAGGCCGCCGGGCCCGACACCACAGTAAGACGCTCCGGCCACCATACTGCCCGACACCCAGACCCCACCCAGGGCCACGACCCAAAACCCCGAAGGGTGCATCATCAATTTCTTCCTCTTCAAACCCCGGGGGGTACATCCTCATCTGACATCAATTTCTTCCTCTTCTTTTCTTCAAACCCCCCACGCAAACCACAGGCGAGGCCCGAGCTGCCAGACAGCTGGGAGACCTGCCGAGCGACGACGTATAATCAGGGGAATCCCGACGGCTGTCCCGCTCACCGGTAGGCCGCCGGGCCCGACACCACAGTAAGACGCTCCGGCCACCATACTGCCCAACACCCAGACCCCACCCAGGGCCACGACCCAAAACCCCGAAGGGTGCATCATCAATTTCTTCCTCTTCAAACCCCGGGGGGTACATCCTCATCTGACATCAATTTCTTCCTCTTCTTTTCTTCAAACCCCCCACGCAAACCCCAGGCGAGGCCCGAGCTGCCAGACAGCTGGGAGACCTGCCGAGCGACGACGTATAATCGGGGGAATCCCGACGGCTGTCCCGCTCACCGGTAGGCCGCCGGGCCCGACACCACAGTAAGACGCTCCGGCCACCATACTGCCCGACACCCAGACCCCACCCAGGGCCACTACCCAAAACCCCGAAGGGTACATCATCAATTGCTTCCTCTTCAAACCCCGGGGGGTACATCCTCATCTGACATCAATTTCTTCCTCTTCTTTTCTTCAAACCCCCCACACAAACCCCAGACGAAGCCCGAGCTGCCAGGCAGCTGGGAGACCTGCCGAGCGACGACGTATAATCGGGGGAATCCCGACGGCTGTCCCGCTCACCGGTAGGCCGCCGGGCCCGACACCACAGTAAGACGCTCCGGCCACCATACTGCCCGACACCCAGACCCCACCCAGGGCCACAACCCAAAACCCCGAAGGGTACATCATCAATTTCTTCCTCTTCAAACCCCGGGGGGTACATCCTCATCTGAAACAACCGCACGTGGAGATCCCCCCCGCAGGTCCGAGTGACCCGCTGTGCGGTCCAGAAGGGACGCGCGTTGAAGGGGGTGCGATGCCCAGAAGGGGCACCACCTACGTTATTCGGCGCCCAGAAGGGACGCCAGGGATTAGCATAAGGCCCCTTGTCCCACGCTGAACGTGGGCCGAGAGGCCTTACCCCAGGGTGCACCACGAGGAGGTTCCCAAATTTGCACCCCAACCTAACCTAACCTAACCTAACCTAACCTAACCTAACCTAACCTAACCTAACCTAACCTAACCTAACCTAACCTAACCTAACCTTTTTTTTTTTTTTTTTTTTTTTTTTTTTTTTTTTTGTTTCCCAGGGAAATGCTTGATGCATACCCGGGCCCTGAAGGGGCCCGGGTTATGTGGGACTCGCCCGTCTGCCTTTCCCCTTCCACCGACTTAATGGGGACATCATCGCCCCCATCGGCTGCCAAGGGCTAATCCCAAGGCTGGAAAGGGTGAGACAGAGGGGGATACCCACTAAAACCCTGGAGGACGACAATCCGAGCAGGGGAGGCCACGTTACCTACCCTTGGGCATAAGACCGCGGATCTCCCCCGGCTGCCGGAGCAGCAAACGCGCAATGCGACGACAAAGTGACCTCAGAAGGAGGAGTACGACAAAGTGATGTGACCTCAGAAGGAGGAGCACGACAATGTGATGTGACGAGAGGACGCCCTAAGGCACGACTCTGCCCTAAGGCCCGACTCTACCCGTAGGCACGACTTTGCCTTTAGGCACGACAAGTTGGAGTGATGTGAGACGCGACCTCAGCCCGTGAGGCACGACTTTGCCCTAAGGCCCGACAAATTGACTTCTTTCTTCTTTCTTCTTTTCTTCAAACCCCCCCACGCAACCCACAGGCGAGGCCCGAGCTGCCAGCCAGCTGGGAGACCTGCCGAGCGCCGCTGCGGAATCGGGAGTACCGGCGGCTTTCCCAGGAGGCTGGTACTAACCGCCACCAAGCCCGACACCACAGTAAGACGCCCCGGCCACCATACTTTCCGACACCCAGACCCCAACCCATAAGTCACGTCCCCCTGCCCTGAGGCACGACAAATTGACTTCTTTCTTCTTTTCTTCAAACCCCCCACGCAAACCACAGGCGAGGCCCGAGCTGCCAGACAGCTGGGAGACCTGCCGAGCGACGACGTATAATCGGGGGAATCCCGACGGCTGTCCCGCTCACCGGTAGGCCGCCGGGCCCACACCGCCGTACGACGCCCCGGCCACCATACTGTCCGACACCCAGACCCCGACCCATGAGATCACGTCCCCCTGCCCTGAGGCACGACAAATTGACTTCTTTCTTCTTTTCTTCAAACCCCCCACGCAAACCACAGGCGAGGCCCGAGCTGCCAGACAGCTGGGAGACCTGCCGAGCGACGACGTATATCGGGGGAATCCCGACGGCTGTCCCGCTCACCGGTAGGCCGCCGGGCCCACACCGCCGTACGACGCCCCGGCCACCATACTGTCCGACACCCAGACCCCGATCCATGAGATCACGTCCCCCTGCCCTGAGGCACGACAAATTGACTTCTTTCTTCTTTTCTTCAAACCCCCCACGCAAACCACAGGCGAGGCCCGAGCTGCCAGACAGCTGGGAGACCTGCCGAGCGACGACGTATATCGGGGGAATCCCGACGGCTGTCCCGCTCACCGGTAGGCCGCCGGGCCCACACCGCCGTACGACGCCCCGGCCACCATACTGTCCGACACCCAGACCCCGATCCATGAGATCACGTCCCCCTGCCCTGAGGCACGACAAATTGACTTCTTTCTTCTTTTCTTCAAACCCCCCACGCAAACCACAGGCGAGGCCCGAGCTGCCAGACAGCTGGGAGACCTGCCGAGCGACGACGTATAATCGGGGAATCCCGACGGCTGTCCCGCTCACCGGTAGGCCGCCGGGCCCACACCGCCGTACGACGCCCCGGCCACCATACTGTCCGACACCCAGACCCCGACCCATGAGATCACGTCCCCCTGCCCTGAGGCACGACAAATTGACTTCTTTCTTCTTTTCTTCAAACCCCCCACGCAAACCACAGGCGAGGCCCGAGCTGCCAGACAGCTGGGAGACCTGCCGAGCGACGACGTATAATCGGGGGAATCCCGACGGCTGTCCCGCTCACCGGTAGGCCGCCGGGCCCACACCGCCGTACGACGCCCCGGCCACCATACTGTCCGACACCCAGACCCCGATCCATGAGATCACGTCCCCCTGCCCTGAGGCACGACAAATTGACTTCTTTCTTCTTTTCTTCAAACCCCCCACGCAAGCCACAGGCGAGGCCCGAGCTGCCAGACAGCTGGGAGACCTGCCGAGCGACGACGTATAATCGGGGGAATCCCGACGGCTGTCCCGCTCACCGGTAGGCCGCCGGGCCCGACACCACAGTAAGACGCTCCGGCCACCATACTGCCCGACACCCAGACCCCACCCAGGGCCACGACCCAAAACCCCGAAGGGTACATCCTCAATTTCTTCCTCTTCAAACCCCGGGGGGTACATCCTCATCTGACATCAATTTCTTCCTCTTCTTTTCTTCAAACCCCCACGCAAGCCCCAGACGAAGCCCGAGCTGCCAGGCAGCTGGGAGACCTGCCGAGCGACGACGTATAATCGGGGGAATCCCGACAGCTGTCCCGCTCACCGGTAGGCCGCCGGGCCCGACACCACAGTAAGACGCTCCGGCCACCATAAACCTAACCTAACCTAACCTAACCTAACCTAACCTAACCTAACCTAACCTAACCTTTTTTTTTTTTTTTTTTTTTTTTTTTTTTTCTTTAGAGTGGAGGAAATGCATTACGCACGCGCATGGGACTCTCCCCCCAACTCCCGCTCCCCCGTCCAGGCCCTGCGGCCTCGGCGGGGGTTCGAGAGGAGGGGGGCATACCCACTAAAACCTCCACTGCTCTCCAGCAAGACCCGGGGGAAAGTCGAGGCGGGACCGGCCATAGGCACTCTGCCGCCCCGACTCTCTAGGCCATTGGTTCAAGGGAACCCCCGAACCGAATGCACCCCTTGTGCAACGAGACCCCTTGAGGTCACCCTCACGGGATTCGACCCGACAGCTCCTGAGCTGTCAAGTCGAACTCTATCTCATCACTTGTGCTGGAGAGGCGGCGAGCGCCCGGATAGTCCGATCGCTCGCCGCGCCCTCAAACTCGTCCGCATCGCTCGACCCGATTTCTCTACCTCACGAGACCTCAGGGCCGAGCGAGGGAGAGTTTCCCTCACGTCTTTGCCGAGTCGCAGGAGGCCGGACGCACGCCAGGGGGTCACGGCCACCTGCATCACAGCCTCAGCCGAGTACCAGGGGCCGATCGCACGCCCGGGGTCCCGACCTCCCGCAACTCAGCCTCCTCAAAAGTGTGCTGACGCTCGGACGCCACGGGTTGCTAGATCCGTCACCCTCTTCAGGGGAGGATCGCACCTCACGCTTCCCATGACGCCATGAGCTCAGCCCACGCCCTCACAAAGAATGCGGATACCTCCGCGCGGCAGCGGCTCGGACGCCACGGAAAGCGAGATCTCTCACCCACTCAGGGGAGGATCGCATGCTTCCCACGACGTCCAAGCGCCCCCGCGCCCTCGCATTCTGCTACCTCTACGTGGCAGCGGCTCGGACGCCACGGGTTGCTAGATCCGTCACCCTCTTCAGGGGAGGATCGCACCTCACGCTTCCCGTGACGCCATGAGCCCCGCCCACGCCCTCACCCGTGCGACCTGAGAACCCTTAAGGGGCGGCCGTCTTTCGAAACGGCGTCCAGAAGGGACGCCGAGCAAAACAAAGGACGACGCCCATAAGGGCGCCACCAATTTACCCCCCACAGGCCCAGAAGGGGCAAGGGGAGGCTGTGGGCCCAGAAGGGGCACCACCAACCTTGTGCAGGCCCAGAAGGGGCACCGCCTACATTATTCGACGCCCAGAAGGGGCGCCAGGGATTAGCATAAAGCCCCTTGTCCCACGCTGAACGTGGGCCGAGAGGCCTTACCCCAGGGTGCACCACGAGGAGGTTCCCAAATTTGCACCCCAACCTAACCTAACCTAACCTAACCTAACCTAACCTAACCTAACCTAACCTAACCTAACCTTTTTTTTTTTTTTTTTTTTTTTTTGATTAGAGTGGAGGAAATGTCATTACGCACGTGCATGGGACTCTCCCCCCAACTCCCGCTCCCCCGTCCAGGCCAAAACGGCCTCGACGGGGGTTCGGGAGGAGGGGGGCATACCCACTAAAACCTCCACTGCTCTCCAGCAGGACCCGGGGGAAAGTCGGGACGGGACCGGCCATAGGCACTCAGCCGCCCCGACTCTCTGGGCCATTGGTTCAAGGGAACCCCCGAACCGAATGCACCCCTTGTGCAACGAGGCCCTATGAGGCCGCCCTCTCAGGATTCGACTTCGACAGCTAATAGCTGTCGAAGTCGAAGTCTGCCTCGTTGCAGCTGCTGGAGAGGCGGCTGTGCGCTCGGGTGGTATGAGCGCTTGCCGCATCCTCGAACTCGTCACCATCGCTCGGCCCGGTACCTCTCTCGCGAGAGGCATTGGGGCCTAAGATGGGAGAGTTCACTATCTCCTCGCGCCTGGACGTTGGGGCCGGACTCGCACCTGGGGTCGCAGCCTCCGCCATCTCGGCCTCCTCAACGATGGCCGCTGGTAGCGGCTCCCGCGTTTCGGCATCCGCCCGGACGTCATGGGGAGCGCGATCTCTCACCCTCTTCAGGGGAGGATCACACCTCCTGCTCCCCATGACGTGGCCATGGGCTCTACCCGCGTCTTCACACACGGCGCAAACCGGCGTCGCCACCGCACACGCCCCCGCCTTGTGACCGGGCAGGCCGCAGCGGAAACAGATCCCGCTGCGGTCCACGCGCGACTCGCACCTCGCCCGCGTGTGACCGACGCCCATGCACCGGAAGCAGCGCAGTGGGCGCCGGTCAAGCACGGTCACAGCGGCCGTGGTCCACAAGAGTGGCAGCCTCCTCTGCTGGTCTAGCGCCCTAGCGGCCACAATGGGGCAACGCACCAGCGCTGAAAACGAGCCGTTGGGGCCGGGTCGTAAAACCCCAACCTTCACTCTGTCCTGGGAGCAGCCTCCCTTCCTGGACACCGCCTCCACAATGTCCTGGGCCGTGATGGTGTCGTCGAAGCCCGAGACGCGAATGTCCGCGCACTTCTCGGGCCTGACGACCGTCACCACGTCGCCCACCTCCGACCTCAAACGCTCGGCAAGGCGATCAGCGGCCTCTCCGCTGTTCGCGCCTGGAACCTCGAAAAGTCGGGCTCCACTCTGCGCAACGCGCGTACGGAACCCGAACCCTATCCCGACCTCCTCAAGCGCGATCTTCTCGCGCGCCCGCTTAATGACGTCCGGGTACGTCACGCCCCATTCCACCGCCTCCGGGGTCAGCTGGATGACCACAGCTGTTGAGCCGGGTCGCTTCAGCCTCATCCTCCGGCGGTTAGCGGGCGGCACCCTCTGGGGGGCAGGCGCGCGAGTGGAATCCGCAACAGGCGGCGGTCCACGACGTCCGCGGCGTCTCCGCCGACGGCGGGTCTCCGTCATCCCTCCGTCCCTGACAGGGGGAGCCGGGGCCTGGCTGGTGGTAGGCCGGGCGGTGGTCGGCCGGGCGGGTGCGGCAAACGGGCTACCGTTCATCCACGCCGGCGTGCGGGGGGCACGAGGCGTTGTCAGCCCTGGTGTTGGCGCCGGGAGGGCGGGGAATTCGTCCCTGCTACCTCTCCCTCGCTCTGACACCGAGGGCAGACGCGCCGGCTGGGGCCGTGTGGACAGCCTCGTCTCGAGCCGGTCGATTCGGTCGTGGACCGAGTCGATGGTGCTGGTCAGGACAGTCTGCATCTCCCGCACGCAGCCTGTCAACGCAGCCAAATCCGGCACAGGGGGAGCAGTGGGGGCCACCTCACTCCGGGGCGGCACTCTCCTTTGGCTCACCACCTGCCGAAGCGACTCAACCTCCGCCTTGAGGGAGTCTACTTCCTTCCGGAGATTGCGGTTCTGGAGCTCCAGGCGGTCCGCTTCCTCATCCGGGCATCTGGAAGAGAGGTTGCCAACCGCTCGTCTCAGGTTGTCGCAGGCCATGTTAAGCGTCCTCTGCATGGTGCCCTTTATGTGTCCGGACCTCCTGGACACATCTCGAATGGCCTGCATATAAAGGGCGGCCTTTTTAATCACTTCGTCCTTTGTGGGGCCGTTCCCGTCCGCCCTCCACGGAACGGGATCCCCACCAAGGACGTCCTCCGACGGCGACCGGCGAGTCATGGACCCAGCGTCGGACAGCCTCGTGGTCTCAGCGGCGCGCGCAACGTGGCGATCCTCCGCCCTTGGTGCACGTTTCTCCCTGCTGGGACCAGGCCTATTCGTGCCTGAACTGTCGGCAGCGGAACCCTCATCCCGCACGCGGATACCGCGACGAACCTCATCGTCGCGCCGCGTCTCCTCCGCGAGCTCAGCGTCCGTCAGGGCGTCGAGCCTCGCCAGCTCCTTCAATCGAGCCTCCTCAAACGACGTCCCAGGTTTGGAGCCTGGACGTCCCCTCGAAAAACCACGGCCCCTACGTGCCGTGTTAACCTTCGGCGCATTAGACGCCGAAGACTCGTCTCCCGAGTAATCGTCATAGACGATCCTCCGCGACCTCTTCCGGCTGTCGCCGCCGCTCGGTTTTCCACCGGTATTCGAGCCGATCGCAACTGCTGCTGCACCCTCGGCTGGGGGTTGTTGGCCGCTGCTTACGACAGCGGCCGGGGTTTTTTGAATTTGACTCTGCATTGGGTTCCCACGAGTATGAGCACAATAAATCCGTCACCCTGCGCAGAGGCCTCATGCGCAGGGAACCCTCATACTGTCGGTGGCGGGTGGTTCCGACAGGTTTGGCGGGTTTTCTCCCGGGTTTGGCCGGCCGGCAAAGGCAAGCCCTCGCTCCCCTCCCTGAACAGCTACCCCACAGACGCCTCGAGTGGGGATGTTTGCCATCCAGTTCAGGGCTACGACGCTCAGGGGCTGGCGTGAGGCCCCTGGTACACCGCTTTCGCGGTGCTCCCCTCCCCCCCGTGCGACCTGAGAACCTTTAAGAGGCGGCCGTCTTTGAAGCGACGCCCAGAAGGGGCGCCGGACTACCCCATCCCCCCCGTGTAACGACGCCCAGAAGGGGCGCCGTCAAACTCCCCTCAAAGCCGCTCGAGAGTGAGCGGCGAGCGTGCGACCCAGAGTGGGCCGCACGTGGAGATCCCCCCCGCAGGTCCGAATGACCCGCTGTGCGGTCCAGAAGGGACGCGCGTTGAAGGGGGTGCGATGCCCAGAAGGGGCACCACCTACGTTATTCGGCGCCCAGAAGGGACGCCAGGGATTAGCATAAGGCCCCTTGTCCCACGCTGAACGTGGGCCGAGAGGCCTTACCCCAGGGTGCACCACGAGGAGGTTCCCAAATTTGCACCCCTAACCTAACCTAACCTAACCTAACCTAACCTAACCTAACCTAACCTAACCTTTTTTTTTTTCTTTGTTTTAGTCGGAGAAAATGCTTCTCTGCACTGGCATGAGGCCTCGAGAGGAGCGTGAGACACCCCATGCACTGTCCGGGGCTGGAACCCATATGTCCCCACCCGTCCCCTCGTGAGGGAAACGGGTGAGTAAGGACATACGGGCCCGACCCGGTAAAAGAACCGACACTTACCGTCTGGAGCGTATAGTGGCGCCGCGGTTCCGTGTTAATACGCCCCGCTGGGCGCCACACGCTACGGACCCAGTTGTACCTGGGTCCCCTGCGCCAGGGGGAGCAGTCCGGTAAGTCCGACTGCTCCCAAGCGGGTGGAGGGCTTGTGCAATGCAGCCTAGTGCTCCTCTACACTAGGCCGCGGCCCTCCCAAGGGGGGGGAAGAGGGCGGCGCTACGTCGCTGCCCTCGACCCCCCCTCCGCCTGCGCAGGAGAGGAGGCGCCAGGATGTCCTCGCGCAACCTCTCCCTCAACTTCCATGCCCCCGGTGGGGGGGGCGCCCTCTGCCTGCCGGGTTCTCCCCGGGACCTCTGGCTTGGGCTTGACGCTGGGCGGGCGGCAGCTCCTGCCCCCCATGTAATGCCCATGCGGCCGCCCCGCCGCCTCGCAAACCGCGCACCGCAGCTCCTTGGCCGCGCATTCTGCCGCCTTATGCCCGCTGGCCCCGCACCTATAGCAGGACCCTGTGCGGTCCACCTCCAGCGGGCATCGCTGCCGCGTGTGACCGATGCTCATGCACTTGTAACAGTGCATGGGCATCGGATCAAGGGCCTCCACCCTGGCCGAGCTCCAGCCCACGAGGAGCCTCCCCGCCCCCAAGACTTTCTTGGCCGCCACCACCGGGGCCTTGACCAGGCAGGAACCACTCCCCCCCGGCCTCAGCGCCACCGCCCCCGCGCGGACCTCGTCCACCGAGCAGCCTCCTGCCGCGGCCAGAGCCGTCGCCACGTCCGTCGGCTGGACGGAATCGTCCAAGCCGACCACCCTTAGGCCCGCCATCTTGCAGGGCCGTGCCACTTTGGCCACCCCCTGCAGCGCCTCCCGCAACTTAGCCGCGAGCGCGTCGGCCTTTTCCCCTCTGTCCTCCCCCGACACCTCGAGCATTCGGGCGCCAGTCGCGGCGTCCCGAATGCGTACACCCCCCTCTATTCCCAGGTCGGGCAGGCTGAACGCCGCCTTGGCCCTCACAATGACCTGGGCATACGTCATGCCCTGGTTCACGGCCTCAGGAAGCAGGGTCAGCGTGACCGCTGCAGTCCTTGGGGGGAGGAGGGAGCGCCTCTTCCGTTTCGCCGGCTGGGCCGCTGCCTTGGCCGTCTTCGCAGACGGGGGGGCCGGCGGGGGAGCGGGCGGGGCCTTCTTCTTCTGGCCACGCTTGACCACCGTCGTCCAGGGCGTCTCCGCCGGAGGGTCCGGGGCGCTGCTAGGCCCCGGCCTGGGGTCCTCATACGGGTTGGCTGTTGGGGCGGCCCTCTCTGCTGCCTTTTTGGGCGGCTTTTTGGAAGGCGGCGGGGCCTTCTTTCCCGACTTTGCTGCAGGCGGCGGGGCCGATCGGGCCGGCGCGACCTCCTCCCTTCTTGTTTCCGCCGCGAGAGGCGGGCGCAGGGGCGCGGCGGGGAGCAGCCTGCTCTCAAGCCCCTCTATCCGGGCATTCAGCATCCCGCTGATTTGGGAGACGATGCGGGCCTGGAAAGCCTCCAGAAGCACCGTCTCCCTGTCCTGTGGTGGCGCCGGACGACCCAGAATTGGGGACCTCGTCCGGTCCACGGATGTGCGCCGCATGGCCCCGACCTCGCTCTCGAGGGCCTCGATCCGGCTGCTAAGCCGCGCGTTCTCTTCGCGGAGCCGCCTGGTTTCCTCGTCGAGGGTTGTCGCCGCCAGGGCTTCCGCCGCCAAGGAGATCGAGCGGATGTGGGCATAGGCCTGGCCCATTATGGTCCCCTTCAGGTTGCGGCTTTTGTGGATCAGGTCGGTGAGCCCGTCCACCGCAAAGTTCACCTGCCCGAGATGGTCCCCGGGGAGAGGCGCCTCCACTACCTCGGCAGGCGCCTGTTCAGCCGCCTTCGGCGGGACCTGCTCGGTCTGCGACCTTGTGACCGGGGGCGGGGACAGGCCGACCGTCTCCTGGACCTTCTCCACCGTCATTCGCGCCTCTTCGACCTCCGCCTCTTCTCTAGCGCACCTCAGTTGGTCGCGCGCCTTCGACATTCCCACGTAGGCCCCTACGTGGGAACGGGGACGCCCACGGCCTGCGGTGGACACCTTAGAGGGCCCGGCCAGCGGTTCCTCGGCCCCCGACGTGTCAGGGTCGGTGCACTCGAACACCCGCTTCCGGCTCACCTCCAGCGTTGGCGTGAAGGGGTTGGGGGGGTTGAGAGTGGGCTTGACCACCCCCTTCCGGCTGCTCCTGGTGGTAGCGGCAGCCTTGACAGCCGCGCTCATCCTGGCCTTTTCGAGCTCGTATGCCACCATCTCCGCCGATTTGCCGGACCAGCCGGACCTGTCGTCCTCATCCATGTCCAAGTCCTCGGAACATGTTGTATGGCCGTCATCGTACTCGCCATAAATTTGGCGCTCCATCAGTCGCGCCATGTCCGCGTCGTTATCAAATGGGCCCAGCACCTCCATGGCCTCCCTCAGAAGCTCCTCGCGGCCCGCCTTGGGCCCCCTTTCGGGTCCACTCCTGCGCTTGGGCCCAGACCTGTGCCCCCCCCTGGGTCCGGTCTTGGGCTTGGGCTTCGGGATCGACTTCCCCTTGCCGACCTTCGCTCCGGGCACCGCCGGTTCCGCGCCGCGGGAGCCATTAGCCCCCGCGGACGTTTCCCCGGTCGCGTCCCCGGCATGTACCACGTCCTTCTCGGACCCTACCCTCACCGGTAGCCTACCATCGACACCAGAACCGGGCACCGCCGGTTCCACGAAGGGAGAGCCATTAGCCTTCTCCTTCGCTTCACCGGTCGCGTCCCCGGCATGTACTACGTCCTTCTCGGACCCGTCTCCTTTGGGCAGTTTCGGCTTTGCAGCCCCTCTCCTGCTCGACCCGCCAGAACTGGCCGATCCACTCCTCCGACCCTTCCGCCCGTCGTCAGGCCCACCATCCCCGGCAGGCCTAGTACAAGGCCCTACCGGGGCGTCAAAATGAAGAGTCAATGATTTGTCCATATTGTTCCCACGAGTGGGGGGCAAGATTTGACCACCCGCGCAGAGGCCCCCGGTGCGCAGGCTACCCTACATACAGCTGAGGTCGGGTGGTATCAGCTGGTTGGTAACGGGTTTTCTCCCGGGGTGCTTTTTGAGACTACCCTTGTCGCGGCCGGCCGGTTAAGGCAGGCCCTCGCCCCCCTCCCTGCACAACTCCCCCACAGACGCCTCGAGTGGGATCATTGCCGCACAGGTCGGGGACTACGATGCTCAGGGGCTGGCGTGAGGCCCCTGGTACACCCCTTTCGGGGTGCTCCCCATTCCCCCCCATGGCGCTAGCGGGTGGGCTGTAACGCCGCCCACCAACCCATCAGAAGACGGGCGCCCGTCGCCACGTTTCCCAACGACGGAGCCTTTGCATTCCCCCCCCCCCTTGAAACGACGCCCAGAAGGGGCGCCGGACTACCCCATTCCCCCCCGTGTAACGACGCCCAGAAGGGGCGCCGCCAAAACTCCCCTCAAAGCCGCTCAGAAGGAGCGGCGAGTGTGCGGCCCAGAGTGGGCACGCACGTGGAGATCCCCCCCGCAGGTCCGAGCGACCCGCTGTGCGGTCCAGAGGGGACGCGCGTTGAAGGGGGTACAGGCCCAGAAGGGGTCCTGCCTGTGCTGGGTTGTTAGCCGGCCAGTCTCAACACACCCTCCTCACTAGGAGGAGGACGTTTGAGGCTGCCCGTTTCCAGGGTGCACCACGTGGAGGTCACCCAACTTCGCACCCCAACCTAACCTAACCTAACCTAACCTAACCTAACCTTTTTTTTTTTTTTTTTTTTTTTTTTTTTTTTTTTTTTTTTTTTTTTTTCCCTGTGAAATACATTTACGTATCCCCGCAGTTGTAGTATACCTGCGGGGTATGTGGGACTCGGCGATAGTAATGCAATACCCACTAAAACACAGGGGAGGCTCGACCTTCTGCATATGGCTTGGTCCCGGGTAATCGACGAGCGATTCTTCCGCAACTTTGCCTCACAGATTTGTGCTATTGGCACCCTCATTGAACATAGGCGTTGACGCCCGCCACTCAACAGATGTTACATAGGACTATGCCACCTCTACTTCGGGGAACTCTTCTATAGTCCCCGGGGATGAGATTCCCTTTCTCTGTGAGCTCTCCGTGGAAGGAGACGCATGCTGAAGTAACTGTAGTCCTGGAGACCTTCCAGCTGCTTCGGGATCCTCTTGAGCCTGTGTAGGCTTCCTCCGACGATCCTCCTTCAGAGGCCTGGCTCTGGTGGAGGAGGGGCGGCACTTAACACTACCCATCATGTGGGCGTGGGGCCGGTTTTCACTAGCACATATTGCGCACTTTAATGCAGTGACAGAGCACTGCGCCGCTTTGTGACCGGACAAGCCACACTTGAAGCATAGCCCAGTCCGGTCCACATTAGATGGGCACCTCGTCCGAGTGTGTCCCACTCCCATGCAGCGGAAACACCGCATGGGAAGTGAGCTGAGGGCTGTGATATGGGCGGAGACCCACCCGACATGTACCCTCCCATTTTCTACTAGCTTCTTTGCTATGAACGTTGGGCATTTCACTAGCGTCGAGCATTCACCTCTAGGTCCCTTTCTTATGTCCCCTATTTTAATTTGCCCAAGGGGGCAGCCGCTTGCAGTTGTTAATGCAGCGGCTATGTCCTCTTTTGTCACTGAGACATCCAACCCGGAAATACGCAAAGTTGCGCAATTTTGGGGTCTGGAGACATTGACACAATCCGCGAGGACAGACTTCAGCCTTTCTGCTAGACGGTCCGCTTTAGGTCCACTCGCAGCGCCGGGGATCTCTATGATCTTAGCCCCGGTGGCTGAAGTCTTGATCCGAACATGGTCAATATCCATTTCGCTCGGGTGAAAGGTGTTTCTTGCCCTAAGGAGAGCTTGGGCATAGGTTACGCCGCGCTTCTCTGCTTCCGGCTGCAGATTAAGTACCACAGCCGTAGTCCGGGGCGGTGTCAGTTTCACCTTCTTTTTCTTCTGGGGCTTTTTCCTGACCTGAGTGAACGCAGCCTGTGTTGGCGCAGTCGTTTCAGGCGCGGTTAGTGCCGGTCCTCCGGCAGGCTGTCTTGGAGCGATAGGTGCCGCCGAAGTTGTAGTAGCGGCAGCTTGTCGTCTTTTGGCCTTTTGCTTGGCCTTCTTGGCCTTCTTCCTTGACACCTTTTGCCATTCCCCTTCCTCTTGTTGTGTGGGCGGAATTGGATTGGGCGTCAAGACGTCATCTTCCAGTACAGCTGAGGCCGTAGATGTTGGGGCTCTCGGCTGAGTTAGACCCTCGCTGGGGGCCGTTGCAGCTGTTTTTCGCCGCTTGCTCGCTGGAAGTGAAGAGCGAGTGGGTTCTAGCGGAGGAAGCCGCTTCTCGATGGCCACCAGACGGTTCCACATTCCGTCTAGCGTTTGCCACATCTCATTGAGCTGCGTCTCCAGCGCAGAAGGCGCAGGAGGCGCAGGAGGATCAGCAGATGGCACAACAGAGGGTGCAGCAGGTGTTTCCTGCGGCTGTGGCAAGGGGATGTCACCGGATGGTGGCGGCGGAGTTTGTAATATTCGCCCTTGTGCCCTCTGCAGTGTCTCCAGCTCCATCTGGTAGAGTATTTTCTCTTTGAGAATACGCTCATTCTCCGCTTTGAGCCAGCGGATCTCCTCTGTGTCCGTCCTGTCATAGAGGTTGCCGATAATGCGCAACAAGGAGCTCGTCTTCTCGTTTATCTCCTTGAGACAGGTACCCTTTAGGTGCTTCGACTTTAAGGCCACATCCCTGATCTCCTGAATGTGGATTATGCCCCGCTCCTGGATGTCCTCTTTACTCAGTTCACCAGGCGTGCCAAGCGCTGGGACTTTGCCCTTACATATGCGGGCTTTCCTCTGCTCGTAGGTCTCTTCTTCAGACCGCCTACGCTCTTTTAAGGCTCGGGAATTCTCCCAGTCTTCTCTGGACTTCCTAATGGCCTCCTCGCCTACTGCCTGGCGGAAGAGCATACGTTCCTCGCTCATGCCCAGTCTACCGTAATCACTATCACTTTGTTGACTCGTGCTGGCCCGAAGATCGTCAGCATCAGCAAGTAACTCGTCTAGGTGCTGCCGGCTCAGCTCATCATCAATTCTAGATGCTGGGTGTATGTCCGTCGCAGTTCTAAAAGTTAGCTTGAACGGCGCGGCACTGATCCTGGCCTTAGGCGTAATGGCCGGAATCGGTGGAACAGTGTCGTCTGAATCTACCTCATCATTTTGGGTTTTCTTGCCTAGCGATAGACTACTAGGTAAGGTTTTCGCAACAACAGGACTAGCGAGAATCTTCTCTAAGGCAGGAGAGAAATCATCATCTCCGCCCGAGTCGCTAAGTGGCGGGTCATCTGCCACATCATCCGCAACAAACTCCACCACGCGGTGGCGAAGCACCCTTCTTCCGACGCCTGAAGCGCCTTTCTGGGCTTTACTGCCCCTCCCATCATCATCCACGACGGCCCTGTAAACAGGCCCCGCCGACTTCTCCGAAACGTCAAAAGGTTTTTGTTTTTCTGTCATCTTTAGTATTAAGCCCACGAGTAAGGAGCATCTACAATGTCCACCCGCACAGTGGCCCTATATGCGGGTAACCCTACATACTGCTGAGGTCGGGTGGTGTCAGCAGGTTTTTACGAGATTTCTCTCGGGATTTTAAAGTCTTACCTTGACGCAGCCGGCCGGCTAAGGCAAGCCCTCGTTTCCCCTCCCTGCACCACTACTCCACAGACGCCTCGAGTGAAGGTCGTTGTGTCACAGTTCGGGGTTACGACGCTCAGGGGCTGGCGTGAGGCCCCTGGTACACCGCTTTCGCGGTGTTCCCCTCCCCCCCGTGCGACCTAAGAACCTTTAAGAGGCGGCCGTCTTTGAAGCGACACCCAGAAGGGGTGCCGAAAAAGCTCCTCTCAAAGCCGCTCAGAAGGAGCGGCGAGTGTGCGGCCCAGAGTGGACACGCACATGGAGGTTCCCCCGCAGGCCCAGAGTAGGCCCGCTGTGCGGTCCAGAAGGGACGCGCTTTGAAGGGGTGCAGGCCCAGAAGGGGCACCGCCTACTTTATTCGACGCCCAGAAGGGGCGCCAGGGATTTGCATAAGGCCCCTTGTCCCACGCTGAACGTGGGCCGAGAGGCCTTACCCCAGGGTGCACCACGAGGAGGTTCCCAAATTTGCACCCCAACCTAACCTAACCTAACCTAACCTAACCTAACCTTTTTTTTTTTTTTTTTTTTTGGATTGGGGAAAATGTGTTAAACACAGGCCATGCGCACCCAATGGGTTATGGGATGACGCATGGCACGGAGAGGGACTCGAGGCCACATGTCCCCACCCGCCCCCATTCGTCCCCCCGGAAGGGAACGGATGAGTCGGGTGAGTTAGGACGTAGTGGCCCCACCCAATAAAAACCCCAATGCTTGCCAGCAGAACCGCTAGCGGAACCCGGGACCACGCGAGCAATCTCCGGGAATCCGCCTACGGGGTGACCAGTCTTGCCTGGTCCCCTGCGCTAAAGGGTGGGAGCCGACAAGCGGACTCCCTCCCAGGCGGAGATAGAGCTGTGCAATGCGGCTAGGTAGCCCATCTACCTAGCCGCTGCTCTAACAGGGGGGCTAGACGGCCGCGGCGAACCGCCTTCGTCTAGCCCCCCCTCGCCTACGCCGGAGCGGGTGCGCATGGACGTCGTCCTCGCGTTCTCGCTCCGCGGCCTCCTTGAGCGAGACAACCGTCTCACAGAAGGTGGCCACCGCCTGCCAGGACCTGTCGCTGTCCAGCATGGCCAGAACCACGCTGGGCAGGGAGAGGTCTGCGCCGATCGTCTCCACCAGAGTATGGCGCTGAGAGGCGAACGCACTGCACACCTGGAGGGTGTGTTGCGCGTCGTCCTCCACAGCGCCACACCCGTGGCAAGACGGGGTCGGTTCTCTCCTAGCCGTCCCGCACAGGTAATGACCGAAGCAACCATGCCCGGTCAGCACCTGCACGAGACGGTAGGAGAGGGACCCATGCGTCCGCTTCGCCCAGCGGCTCAGTGCCGGGCGGAGCGCCTCCAACGTTCTCACACCGAACTCTGGGTCGGCCAAGCTGGCCTCCCATCGCTCAAAGAGGAGCTCTTCTGCGGCACGTTTGGCTGCTACCAGCTCCGCTGCCGTCATTTGCCCACCCTCGTTTCTTGCCGCGACTCGCAGGCGGTGCATAGTCGCCAGCACGCTCGCTTCTAACTCCCACGGGGGGGTGCCGGCCAGTGCACCAGCCGCGGCCCCCGAAACCGTGCGATAGCCTCTGATGGCCCTTATGGCCATCACCTTTTGTGGGCGACGCAGGAGGGCTCGGCTTTCCCTACTGGAAAGGAGTGCCTGCTCCCAAATCGGAGCACCGTAGAGGGCCATACTCCCTATGACCCTCATATAGAGTCGTCGACACAGCGCGCTGGGGCCCCCCAGATTGGGGAGGAGATGGCCCAGACCTGCTGCAGCGCTAACCAGGCGAGGCGCCAACTGCCGAAAATGCGCCTCGAAGCGCCATCTGCTGTCGAGGGTGAGCCCCAGGTATTTCATAGTGGGAGCAATACCCACTCTCACACCCTCGACAACGACGTGCGCGCCCGCGCTCGGTCGGCGACGCGGCCCGTGGAATACCACGGCCTGCGTTTTGTGCAGCGCGACCTGCAGCCCTAGTTGGCCCATCCTACGTACCACCAGCGTGGTCGCCACTGACGCCCGGTTGCAGGCCGTCTGAAAATCCGCGTCACGTGCCGCCACCAAAGTGTCGTCGGCGTAGCAGAGGAGGTCGCTCTTAGAGGGTAATACTCCCCGGATCACCCAATCGAACCCGAGGTTCCACAAGAGGGGCCCAAGAACGGACCCCTGTGGAACACCCGAGCTCATGGGTCTCAGACCCAGCGACCCGTCGCTACGCTGGTATGCGACATCCCTCCCGCGCAGGTAATCCGATATGGTCCGGCGGAGGTAGAGGGGCACTCCATGGTATTCGAGTGCCTCCTCTATACAGTCGAAGGGGAGGGTGCCAAAGGCGTTCGCGATGTCCAAGGACACCGCGACAACCCACTCCCCTCGGCTTGTGGCCACATTCGAGAGCCGCTGCAGCTCCGACAGGGCATCGATGGTCGAGCGACCTTTGCGAAACCCGAATTGTCGATCCGACAAGTTCGGGCCTGTCTCCTCCAAGTGCTTGATGATGCGGGCAGCGATCACTCTTTCGAGGAGCTTACCCGCCTCATCAAGCAGGACGATGGGCCTATAGCCGGCCGGCTCGTCCGCTGGGCGGCCTTCTTTGCGGAGGAGGACTAGTCTGCCCCGCTTCCAAATGCGCGGGAACTTGCCCTCACTCAAGCAGGCGGAGAAGAGGTCGACCAAGCGGTCTTTAAGAGTCCCTGCGACAGCCTGTAGGACCTTACCATGGACCCCATCTGGCCCGGGCGCCTTCCTCCTATTGAGGCGCTCGACCGCGTTTTCCACCTCCTCGCTAGTCACCGGAGGGACGTCTTCGGGCGGCTCACCGCTCTCCCTGGAAGGAGGCAACACTGGGGCGGTCAACGGACCAGCGGAGGGAAAAAGGCCCTCGACGATGGTCTCGAGTAAGGCGGGATCAAACGACTCGGTGGGAGGGGCGCGGCACTGGAGCCTCCCCCTCACCATTCTATATGGGCGCCCCCAAGGGTCGCGGTCGAGATCGGCAAGAAATTCCGCCCTCGCTGCATCCTTCGCCCTGTAGATGGCAGTTTTTAGTGCCTTTCGGGCCTCTTTAAACGCGCCGTATAGCCTACCCTCTTCCTCTTCGGTATGGCGCCTTCTTCTACACCTCTGGAAGGCCCTTCTGGCGCGGTTGCAGGCGGCTCGAAGATTGCCCAGCTCATCCGACCACCAGTACACCTGTCTACGGCCTGCGAAGGGTCTTGCCCTCGGCATGGCGGCGTCGCTGATCCCCGTCAGGACGGACCTTAGGCTAGAAGCCTTTTCGTCGACGTCCCCCCGGCCGTTGTCTGCGGCGCCCCATTCCGCCACCAGTGCGGCCTCCTCGGCCCGGCCCGCGTCGAAGTGAGTCAAGCTCCAACGCGGGAAGCGGAAGCGGGAGCGGGCCTGCTGCCCTGCCCTCGTCATTGCGCCTCTGGAGGGGGAGACCTTAAAAGCGATATAGCGATGATCGCTAAGGGTCTCAACCTCCTCCAGGACATGCCAATTGGAGAGGCGGGCGGCGATCCTGGGGGTGCAGAACGTGAGGTCCACGATGGATCCCCCATTTCGCCGCACGCAGGTCCACGCCCTACCGCGGTTGGCCAGAACCAGACCGGACGATACTGCCCACAGCTCGACGGCTTGTCCCTTTACCTCCGTGGCGGGCGACCCCCACGACGCCGACTTGGCGTTGAAGTCGCCCGCAACGATCACCTCCCTGGGTGCCATTCGGCGCACGACGGCGCTGAGGCCAGCTAAGAATGCCTCTAAATCGACCAACCTCTTATTGGGGGAGAAGTAGACTCCAACCAGAGCTACCTCCCCCCAGCTGACGGCCACGTACCCTGGTCCTCTCTCTAAAGGCGAAAGAGGAGGGGAATGAGCGGCGCCCACGGCGACCGTCACGGCCACCGACCCGTCCGTATCCCCCGCCCAGTTGGGCAGGGGCGGCACGTAGTAGGGCTCAGCTACTACGGCCGCGTGACTTCCCCACTCCGCTAGGTGCTGCACAAGGAGATGTTGCGCAGCAGCGGAGTGGTTCAGGTTCCCCTGAATGAATTTGAGGTAGGGCGTATCACTCATTGGGAGCCGGCGTTTCTACCTCCATAGCCCTGAGTTGGCTAGCCTGCGTTAGCTGGACCCTGCCGCCAGGGGCCACCTTTGGCCTTACCGTGGGGGGGAAGCATTTCCGACCCCCCATATAATGCCCGTCCGGCCTTTTAGCGAAGGCGCACACCGCGCATTTGGGATCCGCCGAACAGTCGGCCGCCTTGTGTCCGACTGACCCACACCTGTAGCACGCCTCCGTTCTGTCCTCGGGAAGTGGACAGCGTTGGCGCGTGTGCCCTATACACATGCATTTAAAGCAGCGTATGGGCTTAGGGTCTAAGGCAGTGACCCTGGCTGCGCTCCACCCTACAAGGATCTTCCCCGCCTCTATCACCAGCTTGGCTGCCACCAAAGGGATACGAACCAGGGTGGATCCTAGGCCGCCTGGCCGAAAGCTAATGGCCCCGACTTTGATGCTATCCACCGGACAGCCCCCCAGCTCGGCGAGCGCCTCAGCAACTTCAGTAGGCTGGACAGAGTCGTCAAGGCCGGCGATTCTGATCTCGACCGTTTTAGTGGGCCTAGCGACCTTCGCTATTCCCTCCAAGGCTACCCTCAGCTTGGCCGCCAGCTCGTCGGCCGCTGTTACGCTGTTCTCTCCCGGGACTTCAAACATGCGTGCCCCGGTGGCAGCCACTTTTATTTTAACCCCGGGAATTCCAAGGTCGGCCAACTTCACCGATGCTTTGGCCCGGGATATGGCCTCCGCATACGTCTTTCCCTGGGCCTCCGCCTCTGGAAGCAAGGTGACTACGACGGCCGCAGTTTTCGGGGCGGTGAGCTTAGCCTGGTTGTTTGCCCTCTTGGCCGGCCGGGCCCTGGGCTTTGCCGGCTTCGGTGGGGGGGCAGCTGGGGTGGAGGACTTTCGGTGGCCTTTCGCCGTCTTGCGGACCACCTTAACCCATTCTTCGGTCCGGTTCCCTATCGGTACCCGCACATTTGCAAATTGCACGGGGGTGTCGCTCGTACCAGGTTGTGGATCGGCATAGGGATCATACCCCACTGCGGATTGCAGATCCTTTCTCTCCCATGTTCGGGGGTTGGGGGCCGGTCCCGGTGTGCTGGTACCGGACGCGGCTGCCGTCTTATTCGGGGCCTTGGGGGGCCTCCCCCTGACTGGCTTGGATGGGGGGGGCAGAGCCTCCTCCTCGCAATTATTTCTCCGGTCCGCTGCGAGTGGCGGGCGGAGGGATCTCATGGGGAGAAGCCGATCCTCCAGGCCCTCCAACCTTGCCTCTAGCATAAAGCTCATGGCCCCCAACATTCGGTTCTGGAATGCGTCCAACATTTCCTCATCCGTGGCCGCTGTGGCTGTCCTCCTTAGGAGGGCCGGGGATTCCTCTGCTCGGGGGGACCTCCTCTCCGAGTACGCCTCTTTGAAGGCCTGGATCTCCTGCTCCAGTATTTCGACACGGCGGTTCAGTCTGTCATTATCCGCCCGAAGGCGCCGTGTCTCCTCGCTTTCGGTGGTGGAGGCGATGGCGGCTGTGGCCACATTGATGGCCTTGCAGAAGTTCTTGATGTCGCGGTGGCAGGTGCCTTTAAGGTGTCCGCTCTTATTGGCGACATCCAGAATGCCAGTGACTGCAGCGGCTACCTCTGCGCGGTTCTCCTTCACGGTGGCCTCCCTCTCTATAGGTGGTGGGGAGGTCGCCCTAGGTGAGCCCTTCGGTGAGCCTCTCGGTAGGCCCTTCGGTGTCTTGCGGGATTTCGTTGCTGGGTCCGGGGTGACCACTTCCTGTCTCATCCACGTCCGAATTTCGGTCTCCTTCTGCAAGTCCCTAAACTCCGCGTTGGCTTTAGCCAGTAAGGCGTACTTGCCGCCTTTACCGCCGCGGCGCCCGCCCCTCTTGGCCGTGTTGATTTTCTTCGGTATGGTAGCTACCGAAGCCTCCGTCCGTGCGCCCGAGTCCCCCGACGACGACCTCTCGCGAGCCCTCTTTCTCGTCGTCTCGAGAACCTCTATGCCCTCCATTTCCGAGGCAGTGTGGATGGAAAAGCCCTCGTCTTCCCCATCTGAGCGAATGCCGCCCGAAATCGACCTATCCCTCGAGGGTGCTACCCCCACACTTCCAGACATATTGCCTGACTCTAGGGCCTGGTCGCCTACCCTAGAGGGGCCTTCGGTAATAGACTTCACACCAACCGGCCCGGATACCGGTTGGCGGCGGGCGTCAGCCGCGTCGTATGACGATCTCCCAGTAATATTACTGGCACCTGAGGCCTGGTCGGGAACCTCAGGGCAGTCTTCGGTAGTCAACTTCACACTTGGAGACCCGGGTATCTCCAAGCGGCGGGCGTCAGCCGCAGAACATGACAAATCCTTCTCATTGGGCGTACTCATTATGAAAAGGGGGGGGGGTAACAGTTTAAAGTCCTGTAATAGACTGTGGTCGCTAGGGGGTGGGCTGTATGCCGCCCACCAACCCGTCCGAAGACGGGCGCCCATCGCCGCGCCCCGCAACGATGAAGCCTTTGCCTGAAGGGCGCCCAGAAGGGGCGCCGACTACCCCGTTCCCACCCCGTGTAACGGCGCCCAGAAGGGGCGCCGTCAAAACTCCCCTCAAAGCCGCTCAGAAGGAGCGGCGAGCGTGCGGCCCAGAGTGGACACGCACATGGAGACCCCCCCCGCGGGTCCAAATGACCCGCTGTGCGGTCCAGAGGGGACGCGCTTTGAAGGGGGGTGCAGGCCCAGAAGGGGTTCCTGCCTATGCTGGGTTGTTAGCCGGCCAGTCTCAAGGCACCCTCCCAACAAGGGGAGGATGTTGAAGCTGCCCGTTTCCAGGGTGCACCACGTGGAGGTCACCCAACTTCGCACCCCAACCTAACCTAACCTAACCTAACCTAACCTAACCTAACTGTAACCTCTCCACAACATTATAATTTGCTACACCTTAATCTAAACCTAAATCTAATGCCTTTCACACCTATATGCCTAGCTAGCTTATAATACATACACACATCCTCGCCGCTTTACCTTAACTTAAATTATTATCTAATTCTTAAAACTAATTAACCTAATTTATCTACAATCTAATGGTTGTGTCTGGAGTTTTGTAGAGTGTGTAGCGTTTGTATGAAGATGGAACCTTAGCATAGCTTAATTCTATTTGCAGTGAATTTCAGTCAAGCAATGTAATATTATAATAACTACTATTTTGGCCAGATCGTCTAGTGAACCCTCCGTTGTTAACCGCATTTAAGTAACTCAAGTTCTTTCGTGAAAGTTTAGTAATTGGCTTATCCCTGTGTTAAATTATTTTCTCCTGACCTAATTACCTACCAGTCTATAAATCCTAACATAAATATGTGTAGCCTAGCAATGACTCCGTCTGAACTGTGACCTAAATCCTTCACTGCAGCTGCGGGGAAGATTTGTAACCACTCAAAGGTAATCAGATGATAGCTTAGCTTGTAGGTATTATTATTTATTATCAGTAGCATGATACATAAGAAGCCTGGTGCAATTTATGAGCCCCACCACCGCTCCATAGCGTACTGTACATCTCATGGTTTAATTACAGTTCCGTCACATTGGCTTTAACTTTAATTATTAGCTTGTGCCTTTAATTCTTTAACTGAGAATTTACATCTCTCCTCAAATTTAATTTCATTTTACATTATGAACTATGTGTTAGCAATTTAAATTCTTATTATTCCACATAAATCAATAGAGTTTATCTCAAGGCTTGCTATCATCCAAATATCCTTTTCACATTAAGAACTTAATTATTCAATGCAATAACTTATATTCAGTTCCGTAAAGGGTGGATAATTTAATAAAACGCCAATTCAGGCGGTGGCTAAAGTAGAATGCTATTAATACAGGTAAAACTACTTTTATTTATTCTTAGTATTTATTATACAAGTCCTGTAAAGCTCCAATATAACTACATTGGATTGGCTGCATTGGCAGATTATCACATCTTAAGTTTATTAAAGGATGTTTAATTCATTCAATATCCTTGACTTTAGGAAGTGAACTGAAATAGAATACTATCATTTGAAGTAAATTACTTTGGATTACTCTTAGTGTTCATTATACAGATCTTATAAAGTATAAATACATCTCAAGTTTATTGAAAGATGCCTAATTTATTCAACATCCCTGACTTTTAGGGAGTGAATGTAGTTAATTATTTTTCCATTAACTTACACCCTCTGTCTCTCAGACTGAGTGGTTAATTTGATAGACTACTAAATCATAGTTAGTATACCTTTAGTAGGTAGTTAATTATCACTGTTAATCATTAAATAAATTACATTTAGAAGTTATCTTTTACTCACTTTAATAAGTATAAATTAGACTGTACTAGGTATTAGTCTGATTGATTAG
Source organism: Scoparia ambigualis (assembly GCA_963921215.1). NCBI lineage: Eukaryota > Metazoa > Arthropoda > Insecta > Lepidoptera > Crambidae > Scoparia > Scoparia ambigualis. The sequence goes on along the minus strand of OY992509.1, from coordinate 38,662,698 downwards.
ATTGTTCCCATCAAATATTTCTATGTTTCATATTATTAGAAGTAAGTACTTACATATCTTAAGAGGTCTATTCAAATGGTATTAGTAGACCATTGTCAGGCTAATTAGCTGGTTGTTATCAATCAATTATTTCTATGTTTCAGATTATTAGAAGCTCATAGCTTGCAATGTCTTCTTTCAACGACTTATCCTAGGTTCTAAACTGGTTTTAGTTGTTCAGTTTGTATCAGCTTATTTTTGCTAAGGTATCGGATGTAAAACTTTAACACCTTGAAGAGTGTAGCGATATGAGATCGTATTGCATCCCAGGGAAAGCTAAAAAATGCCTGTTTGGTCATTTCAGCATTAGAAATCAAACATCACAGTACGGCTAAGCTTATTTGCTATAACTTTTTAGTATTTTTCTTGTAATAGGAAACCAGTCTAGACTTTTAGGTATTCCAAGTAATGATGGTACAATATTATCATACTTCTGTTAATTATTTAAAATGAATAATTAATTGGTAACAACTTTAGGAAAACAATTAGAATTTTATCGGCCTGCGGTAACAGATTACTTGCCTAGCTAGGACCCACATCACTTCATCATAATTTTATTTAGCGCCGTAACTTAATTATCCCTACCTTATTGGTCTGAATTAATAACTAACCATATATATATATCCGCCTACCTATAGTTTCCTACAACTTTCCTCACTTGAAAATGCCTATATTTTGTCGAACTAACAGTCCCTTTTGTGTACCTTGCAAACTAGGCCAAGCCACATTTAACTTAAATTCGTGATGTGTGGTGAGAGTCGCATTGCCCCTGAAAGCAACTAACTCCTAAATGTTCTATCAGTCGAGCCAGTATACTCAGTGTGTTATTTTCCTATCACTACACTGTATGTACGGAGGTAGACTCGAGATTGGACTGGGTCATACGTGTCTACCTCCAGCTAAAAGGTGTCTGACCTATCTTCAACTTTCACTAGGGAGACAACTGTCTCTCCCCCATTACTCCGTCGAAGATAGTGTATTGTTTAGCGTAATAGTGTAAAACGCCGATCTTATTAAATACAATCAAAGATCATCCAGACCGAAGTCTGTTGAAAGGTACATAGGTTTTTGTTGCCACCGTGATTCGTTTCCGCCGATGTACCCCAGAATACTTCATTCCGTTAACGGATTCGAGTTGCGATCGCAATAGTTTACTTTATTAATCACTTTCAATTTCACAAATCTCAATTAATATCGCAGCTCGAATATCACTTAGCGCACTATCAAAGCTCGGACACTATTTTTCCCGTATGAGTAGTACCGCACTCTTAAGTTGGACCGCACCGCCGACGTCCCCAAAATTGAATGTCCTTAATTTTCCGCTCTTTTCCCAAGTATCTTAACTTTCCCGCCATGCGCGCCTCCCATTTTTCCGCGCGAGACCGCTTTTCTTCCCTCAACCAATCGCTAGCCGCTTCCCCGATGCCCCCCCGCCTTCGCGTCGCGCCACGTGGAGCTATCATCCGACCTCTCTTTCTGTCTTTTTCTCAACCTCTCGCTCGCTCATTGCCGCTTCCGCCGCGCAATTCTAAAATTTTTCCATAATCTAACCAAATCTCGTACGACAGCCAATATTTCATCTTTGAATATCTAAATATAGCCTTCTATTAACACTTCCCTCTTAATAATCCTTCACTTAAGCCAATAATCCTATATTTTGGGAAACTATCAAAAGTTCCGTATTCCGACCATAGATGGCGTCCGCCCGTAGGTGATCCACTTTGCCGACCCCAGAGCAGTCCCCGCGAAACTCAAAATAAAATACGGTCCTAGTCAACCTAGCAACCTTACGCGAAGCCCAAATAAATGACTTCCGCTAGACGCCGCCTATGTCGCAAGGGACGCGCAGAGCAGTCCCCGCGAAATTCAAAATAAAGATAACCAGAGACAACATAGATAACATAGACCATTGACCATTATTCTGAACTAGTTTATTATTCCCTTTTTCATGCTTATTATATTAATGGTGCTACGCATTAATATGTATTTTAATGCTACTCCCACACATTCCTTACTAACGGACGGATACCATTCATTCTGTACCGTTACAGCCGCCCCCGATAGAATTTAAGCAGATAAAGTACCACTCTTATCTGCGGCGAATTATATCTTAACCCTGTACTTAATTAAGTACAAAATAGCACGTCCTTCCTTGCCAACCTCATTGTCATCCTAGCCCTCAAAGATATTCCTACTGTTTATAGTTCCTCCCCAAATCCCTAATGACTCCTTCCTCCATAAGCTTTCTTATTGCAAAATAGCCCACACCCCTCATTCTATTCAACTGACACAAAATCATAATCGCATACCCAGTTCTCGTGTTCGAAACGAAATCCCAGTAAACTTAGTCTCGGTAAATATTTCCCAATAACTTAGACATCTACCATTTCTTTAATCATACACAACCTCCGAATAATGATTTGCCTTTTGTTTACCATCATAACAACAAATCATATTATAATATAAATCAATATAACAGTCTCTTGCTCTGTCTACTAACGCCCCCTAGCGAAAACTCTTCAACTCTATGACGATTCCGACGTAAGTTTATAACATCTTCCGAACCATTCAATTATTCTATTCTTTAAATTATTTTCCTAGAATAATTTCAAGTACATCTGTCATCATGGCCTTCTTTTAACTTACGTCTCTTCTTACAACTTGTTTCGCATCTAAATGTTGCAACCTAGGGATCGAACCTGGGATCTTTCGTGGGTGAAGCATCAACCACTTCGCCGTCATGGTCTTTTAGTTCCAACTAGGTTAATGAATAATTATTAATAATTTGAATTAAAACTTTCCTTCATACTTCAACGCTACCAATCTCATCTTAGCTTATATAATTACCTAAGATAACGAAACGTCGGAACAATTGTCTACCTCAGGCAGGGATCGAACCCGCGTCCTCCACAATCCCTAATTAGCTACTTCTTTCAACCGAAACCTATTTTCCTCTCCGCGGATAAGAAATCTTAACCAAACCCCCATATCAACCAAAACCAGTAGGCATACCATCATCGCCCAAGAGTTATAACTTTATTTTAGATGAGATACATCTAATGTTTAATCCTGCAAATAACCGAGATAGAATACTAGACTCGCTTCCGTCCGGTACGCAGTGACACCCACTCACCGTGCATACAAATAGAGGTCTTAACGCCTTACAATAAGGTTGTCGATCGTAAATATTTAGGAAAAACTCATTCACTCTAAGGGGGTACGCATCTCGAAACACGTCCTTGAGCTTTGAACTAGCTACCCCGTAGTTCAGATCTATTAGAAGTTTGTGTGCTATGTATATCTAACTGTCAATGTATGCGTCATCGATAAGTACTTGTTAATACCCCGGTACGCGTTGGACATTGTATACCAATTGACAAGTACTGAGCTTATGCGTATAAGCAAATATTTATGCCAAAACCTATCTAGTAACTATGTCTCATCCCTAGTTATTACTATGTATGAAAGACACAATTTAGTCTCATTTGCTAAAATATAATACGTCAATATCCCCTTACTTTCCTATACCTTTGAAAAATATAATTTTCTTATTAAATTAAACAGACCGGTAACTATCTTATCCGCCCCCACAACTCTACTTAACTTCCTACCTTTTATATTACTAATAATCGGTCAAATCGGTAAATAATAAGTCATTAAAGGTGACACTTCGTCTTAGTATTCATGGTAATTAATATCGTAAGTTCCTTCTCGTATTTACTGAATTCCAAACTGCGTGATTCAATAGTGCTAGTTTCTTTTTATTTTTTATTTTTTTATTAGATGATTTTAATTTTACACTCGCACAAGACACATTATTAAGATGGTAATCTCCCGAATGTTTGTAACTCTAATTGGTTACTCATTATGCATTCTACTTTACTTTTCAGCCTTCCGTCCAGATGGTAAAATTCCCCAGCAACACGAGATCCCCTGACCACGCCAAAATGAAATGCCATCAATGGCCTCTGTTTCTGCAGCCTAAGACATTATCTCTCTATAGGTTAGTCAAGTATAATTGTCCTGATTTAGACTTCACAAGACGCCCCCAAAGGAACCACCTTACAGCAGAATTTCCGCAACTTTAAGAAAGGCTAGTTTAGGAAATGAAGCTAAATGGAAACCACTTAATTTTATTGTGTGCTGAGTAATTCCCACTTCTACAGCACAGTTCCGAAACTTCGATTCAATTACTTCACCAGTTAAATTAAAATAAACCCTACACGCTTAACTAAGTTTTATTTGTGCCCAGTGCGACTAAAAATATTCGAACACCCTAAACAAGCTACTTTTACTAATTTAACAGTGCCAATTAAGAATGCTCCCTTGTGTCATCTATAATTTTATTGTGTGCATAGATGACCAAAGACCTCGCTTTCAGCATGCCTTCTTCGTTGGACCCGCTTAGTTAAATACTCTAATCAAAATTCTAAAGTTACAATTGAAAATGTCAAAAGTTCGAATATTATGCAATAGAGAATTTCTCTAACATAGTTACTCCATCTCTTCGCACTATTTAGTCAGGCATATTGCAATTCAAGTATTTATTTTAATTTATAATGACCTATCTTCTCCACCCCTGTTCACATACTTTAGCCATCCCTATCCACAGCTGCGGTGAAGATAATTAGTTAATGAACAAAACATCCTATAAACACTATGTTACTACCGCAATCACAAGAAATATTTACTAGAAGGATTATCTATCATACAGCTGACTATAACAAAATGAGTCCCCCTTATCTTTCTCCGTTCCTCTTCTAACGTAGAAGACAACAACAGACAATTAACAATTAATTACTTATAATTTAGAACAACCCTAGGTAAAACGCTACCACAAAACTAGTATAGAACAGAATAATACTAACCGAAGTAAACTTTTGTATTCACACTAGCAAATAAAATATCTTTATCTTTCCGTGATGAATGATTTTGATAACACTATTTCATCAACTCAATGTCCCGGCCTACATATGTGAAAACTGTCAATTAATTAGTTTGTATAAAACAATCTAGATGCAACATGCAGTTCACATTAACTAACAATTTTAAGGTTGTGCCATAACTTCGACAATAACCTACCTTAGCACTAATTTTAATCATCTACAATTATATCACGTACATATTAGATGCCAATAATCTAGATTATTTAAGAATTCTAGCAATTCATATTAATATAATAAATAACCAAAACAAGATAATACCGCTTTGACAGTCTGCGCTGACCTTCCACAAGTCAAAACCGCGTTTCGTTCGTCCTATCATTTGTAAACCTGTAGACATTTACTTTGTACTAAACAAATTCTTGAGTTCATAATTATTTGCCAATTGTTAAGCAAACCTATTTAATTTCATAATAACAATTTTAATATAGCAGTATTAGAATATTATTATAAATCCCGAACATCTTTATTTATTATAATCAACATTACCGGTTAAAGTATTTGAATGGCCTAGTGCGAACTAGGTTTCAGGTCTCACCTCGGGAAAATAAATTTACTATTGACTTTAAAATCTACTACTTATAAATTTATTATTTTCTTCTGACATACAAAGATAGGCTATGACTCTAGGTCGGGTTTAGTAAACTTTGAACTATGCTTACCTCCACGATAACCTCGGTTAAATATATATATCCGCCAAACGAAATATGTCCAATACGGCCGATTTTACTAAATTTAAATTATGCTACTAAACAGTACGTGTCCTAAGAATGTCACACATCCGAAACCCATTTCAGTTCTAATGTCTTTACCCATCTAAATTAAAATTTGTACCTGTCGACGCGAGACAACATCTAAATAATTACTTTGGATGATTCGAATTGTGATAGTTAATTTTGTATTGTAATCTCGATAACGCAATATCAGGGATTTACTTATTAATAAATTTTACACTAAGAAATTTATTCTCAGCTCGCAATATCATCGCTTTATTTCCGGCTTGAATGTTTCTGCGGACTATGAGTTTAAATTTATCCTACAACTTAAAATTGTGGTATATAAAATCGATCACTGTTTTATAAGTAGCTTGCGTTAACTTTTAAAATAATAAAACGAGTTAACTATTGATTATGACATGACATCCGCCCGCAACTCGCCTTTATAATTGATGTGATAACATACGCTATTGTTATCCCTATAGCGTAACAGTGCTATAACTCGTTAATTTTGCCGTTAAATCTCGACTTCAAGCCAGTCAACTATATATATTTTTTTTCTACTATTATTATTTTTTTTTTTTTTTCAACATCTTAATCGTTCAACGGAGATAGACAATTGTGCAAGGTACCCTTCTTAATAGGCTAATCCAACCCAGTGAATTTAATGATTTATCTATCTCTACCTATCCTAACTAATTAGTCATGTAGTAAGGTCTTTTCTTTTCACCGCTCTCCCGACTTAGATACCTCTAGGTAACTCACAACTGATAATATTAGGTAAGTAGGTATAGTAAGCTGTGCCCAGCGAGCTTTACCTCTGCGTACGTTAACCTCATCTTAAGCTAATAATAATCCTTTATAAATCTTCATAATTAACTATTTATCACGATTTCAACTATACGGTAAGAAGCAATGATTACCGGTAACGACTAATTACAACGCTGCAAGAGTATTTCAATTATACATATTATTATTAGACAGCACCCTTTTACCATCATCCAAAATAAAATCTTTTATTGGTAACCCAACGCCATCTAGCCTCGCTAATAAGTAACCTCCCCACAATAGAGTAGATATTAGATAGTTGTTTCCAGACGGTAACGACTTTTATCGCCTACTAGACGTATTTATCCGTTTACATTATGCATCCCAAACTACGTTGCTTTTAAACCAAAATTCCTACTAGCAATGAATAGTCATATGATTCTATCCCCTACATGACATCCCTGCTACTTGTTATTACTTATAATCGCGATTCCTCATCAACGCGTGTATTTTGAACCGTAATACTATTTTATGTTACTTTTCCTAGGATTTTAGCGAACTAACAAAATGAAGCGGCATTGCCCATGTCATTGCATTCTAATCTACTACGTGATAAGTATTAGGAAAATCTCTTTCAATGTAAAAATCGCAGGTATTAAAAATAACAGGTATGGAAAATAACAGGTGATTCCGCTTGCTATAACAAAATCATATGATTACGCGATAAGGAAGTTTCCTCTCCGATTGGTTTTATGACGTCATGTTTTATAATCATTCCTAATTCTAGATTGTTTATGGTCTAGCTAAATCATATGTCTATGGTCCAACCATAGACAAATGATTTAATAGTCCCTGACTAGCCTAAAACTACTCTATGGATTTCAGACGTGAGACTCAAGTACATTATTATATTTTTTCTAACATAACCAACAAAATAAAATATAATACGTGGAATAGCACATCAACTAAAAACCGCAATCGCTCAACGATTATTAGTCAAAATATAATTATTATTAGTTTTATATTATGCTGTTAGCGTCATAACTTTATAATATTGTACAGCATATCGCCGTCCTATAATATAAATTGAATCCTGCAATAACTTAGTTGGTTAATTCTGTCCAATCTCGCCCCCTTGCCTTTCCATCCGACAGCAATAATAATTAAACCGCCCCCTATTCTACAAATCTTTCTAAATCAATAAATGTTGAACTATGGCACCCTATCGACTTTTTACGATCCTAAAAATAACTCAACACAAGGCTGTATGAACCAGTTGCCTATGCCTATATGAAATCTATCACCAGGAATAGAAACAAAACTACAGTTACCATAGCTCCTAACGTCAACAACAAAAATTGGATACCTGGTTTCAGTATTCAAGGAAACAATTACTAAAGGTTTCAGTATTCACAGATAACTCAACAATTTTAAAATTTAATACTCCAGACCCCCGGATAATAACTATATCTATGTACTTCGTGCACTTATGATACTTTGGGAAAACAACAACGTCTAACAGCCGCACGGTACCTGATGCTGGCGAAATCCACCATTAAATAAAGAAGGAAAAGTTAATAACTGAAAGGTATTGTATTTCAAATAATACTCATTACATTATTGTTTTATAGTTTTATCTCCTTTGACCTTTAACCTAACCTGAGAATCTTTTTGTTACAGATTTCGTACAACAAAATTTAGCTCCAGCTCTCATTGCGACTGTCTACAATATTGGTCGAACCCGTAATACAAAGTGTATGAATCAACTTTAGAAGATAACAACGTTTATTGTGAAAAGTGTCAAATTATAATTCACCCACTATCAAGAGCCCGTAATACAAAGTGTATGAATCAACTTTAGAAGATAACAACGTTTATTGTGAAAAGTGTCAAATTATAATTCTTCAATATCTCTGAATTAATTAATCTTCATTGAATTATTCCCTATTAAGCCAATTCTAAACTCACGCATCGCAACACGACAACAATTTGTGGGAAAAAATCCCACTTCTAAATTAAAGTATTACCGCTTGACTGAAATCCAATACAACTATATTAATGATAATTTATAACTTAACTTTCTGATCCTGGTCATGGCTTACCAAATTGTAACCTCCCCACAATATTAAATTGCTACACCTTAATCTAAACCTAAATCTAATGCCTTTCACACCTATATGCCTAGCTAGCTTATAATACATACACACATCCTCGCCGCTTTACCTTAACTTAAATTATTATCTAATTCTTAAAACTAATTAACCTAATTTATCTACAATCTAATGGTTGTGTCTGGAGTTTTGTAGAGTGTGTAGCGTTTGTATGAAGATGGAACCTTAGCATAGCTTAATTCTATTTGCAGTGAATTTCAGTCAAGCAATGTAATATTATAATAACTACTATTTTGGCCAGATCGTCTAGTGAACCCTCCGTTGTTAACCGCATTTAAGTAACTCAAGTTCTTTCGTGAAAGTTTAGTAATTGGCTTATCCCTGTGTTAAATTATTTTCTCCTGACCTAATTACCTACCAGTCTATAAATCCTAACATAAATATGTGTAGCCTAGCAATGACTCCGTCTGAACTGTGACCTAAATCCTTCACTGCAGCTGCGGGGAAGATTTGTAACCACTCAAAGGTAATCAGATGATAGCTTAGCTTGTAGGTATTATTATTTATTATCAGTAGCATGATACATAAGAAGCCTGGTGCAATTTATGAGCCCCACCACCGCTCCATAGCGTACTGTACATCTCATGGTTTAATTACAGTTCCGTCACATTGGCTTTAACTTTAATTATTAGCTTGTGCCTTTAATTCTTTAACTGAGAATTTACATCTCTCCTCAAATTTAATTTCATTTTACATTATGAACTATGTGTTAGCAATTTAAATTCTTATTATTCCACATAAATCAATAGAGTTTATCTCAAGGCTTGCTATCATCCAAATATCCTTTTCACATTAAGAACTTAATTATTCAATGCAATAACTTATATTCAGTTCCGTAAAGGGTGGATAATTTAATAAAACGCCAATTCAGGCGGTGGCTAAAGTAGAATGCTATTAATACAGGTAAAACTACTTTTATTTATTCTTAGTATTTATTATACAAGTCCTGTAAAGCTCCAATATAACTACATTGGATTGGCTGCATTGGCAGATTATCACATCTTAAGTTTATTAAAGGATGTTTAATTCATTCAATATCCTTGACTTTAGGAAGTGAACTGAAATAGAATACTATCATTTGAAGTAAATTACTTTGGATTACTCTTAGTGTTCATTATACAGATCTTATAAAGTATAAATACATCTCAAGTTTATTGAAAGATGCCTAATTTATTCAACATCCCTGACTTTTAGGGAGTGAATGTAGTTAATTATTTTTCCATTAACTTACACCCTCTGTCTCTCAGACTGAGTGGTTAATTTGATAGACTACTAAATCATAGTTAGTATACCTTTAGTAGGTAGTTAATTATCACTGTTAATCATTAAATAAATTACATTTAGAAGTTATCTTTTACTCACTTTAATAAGTATAAATTAGACTGTACTAGGTATTAGTCTGATTGATTAGATTGTTCCCATCAAATATTTCTATGTTTCATATTATTAGAAGTAAGTACTTACATATCTTAAGAGGTCTATTCAAATGGTATTAGTAGACCATTGTCAGGCTAATTAGCTGGTTGTTATCAATCAATTATTTCTATGTTTCAGATTATTAGAAGCTCATAGCTTGCAATGTCTTCTTTCAACGACTTATCCTAGGTTCTAAACTGGTTTTAGTTGTTCAGTTTGTATCAGCTTATTTTTGCTAAGGTATCGGATGTAAAACTTTAACACCTTGAAGAGTGTAGCGATATGAGATCGTATTGCATCCCAGGGAAAGCTAAAAAATGCCTGTTTGGTCATTTCAGCATTAGAAATCAAACATCACAGTACGGCTAAGCTTATTTGCTATAACTTTTTAGTATTTTTCTTGTAATAGGAAACCAGTCTAGACTTTTAGGTATTCCAAGTAATGATGGTACAATATTATCATACTTCTGTTAATTATTTAAAATGAATAATTAATTGGTAACAACTTTAGGAAAACAATTAGAATTTTATCGGCCTGCGGTAACAGATTACTTGCCTAGCTAGGACCCACATCACTTCATCATAATTTTATTTAGCGCCGTAACTTAATTATCCCTACCTTATTGGTCTGAATTAATAACTAACCATATATATATATCCGCCTACCTATAGTTTCCTACAACTTTCCTCACTTGAAAATGCCTATATTTTGTCGAACTAACAGTCCCTTTTGTGTACCTTGCAAACTAGGCCAAGCCACATTTAACTTAAATTCGTGATGTGTGGTGAGAGTCGCATTGCCCCTGAAAGCAACTAACTCCTAAATGTTCTATCAGTCGAGCCAGTATACTCAGTGTGTTATTTTCCTATCACTACACTGTATGTACGGAGGTAGACTCGAGATTGGACTGGGTCATACGTGTCTACCTCCAGCTAAAAGGTGTCTGACCTATCTTCAACTTTCACTAGGGAGACAACTGTCTCTCCCCCATTACTCCGTCGAAGATAGTGTATTGTTTAGCGTAATAGTGTAAAACGCCGATCTTATTAAATACAATCAAAGATCATCCAGACCGAAGTCTGTTGAAAGGTACATAGGTTTTTGTTGCCACCGTGATTCGTTTCCGCCGATGTACCCCAGAATACTTCATTCCGTTAACGGATTCGAGTTGCGATCGCAATAGTTTACTTTATTAATCACTTTCAATTTCACAAATCTCAATTAATATCGCAGCTCGAATATCACTTAGCGCACTATCAAAGCTCGGACACTATTTTTCCCGTATGAGTAGTACCGCACTCTTAAGTTGGACCGCACCGCCGACGTCCCCAAAATTGAATGTCCTTAATTTTCCGCTCTTTTCCCAAGTATCTTAACTTTCCCGCCATGCGCGCCTCCCATTTTTCCGCGCGAGACCGCTTTTCTTCCCTCAACCAATCGCTAGCCGCTTCCCCGATGCCCCCCCGCCTTCGCGTCGCGCCACGTGGAGCTATCATCCGACCTCTCTTTCTGTCTTTTTCTCAACCTCTCGCTCGCTCATTGCCGCTTCCGCCGCGCAATTCTAAAATTTTTCCATAATCTAACCAAATCTCGTACGACAGCCAATATTTCATCTTTGAATATCTAAATATAGCCTTCTATTAACACTTCCCTCTTAATAATCCTTCACTTAAGCCAATAATCCTATATTTTGGGAAACTATCAAAAGTTCCGTATTCCGACCATAGATGGCGTCCGCCCGTAGGTGATCCACTTTGCCGACCCCAGAGCAGTCCCCGCGAAACTCAAAATAAAATACGGTCCTAGTCAACCTAGCAACCTTACGCGAAGCCCAAATAAATGACTTCCGCTAGACGCCGCCTATGTCGCAAGGGACGCGCAGAGCAGTCCCCGCGAAATTCAAAATAAAGATAACCAGAGACAACATAGATAACATAGACCATTGACCATTATTCTGAACTAGTTTATTATTCCCTTTTTCATGCTTATTATATTAATGGTGCTACGCATTAATATGTATTTTAATGCTACTCCCACACATTCCTTACTAACGGACGGATACCATTCATTCTGTACCGTTACATAACCCTAACCTAACTATAATAATGTCGTCCGCCGACCGTCGACTGTCTCGCGATGGGCCTCCCGAACGCAGCGCAACGCCCATCCTGATTTGTCAGAGGCAGGAAAAGGTGAAAGACGTGCCGTCCTTTATGGAAGTCGTCGGCCACCTCTGCTTCCAAATCAAGGAACACAAAGAATTGATTGTTGACGCGGCGAGCGAGATCGAAAACTGTTTGGAGATGTTGCCTACCCTTTGCTTACCTGAGCAACACAGTGACCACAGCGTTCGAGAGTTATCCTAGTTATCCTAGTTATAGTTATATAACTCATTAAATCCTAATAAACATATAAATTTACTTAAATCGCCTTACTTGAATTCGCCTAGCGATTCTACCGTAGCCGGATCGGCGGGCCGTCACCGCGGACGGACACCTTGAGGCCAAGCCTCACCAGAGGGCAACCTGGAGCATATCAGGTTGCCCTCCGACACTACTGCGAACCTCACGCGCGGATGTAGGGCTCCCCCTGCCCGTACACCCGCGGTTCGCTAAGGGGGGGGGGGTAGGAGCTGGGCAAAACCACGCCTCCTTCTCCCAGTACGCCTTCGGCGGATTGCGTCGGAAAGCGGATCCACTTCCCTAGCCCTCTAAGCCGCCTCCTTCTGCGTCATGGTGGTCTCACAAAAGGACAGGACCGCGTCCCATGACCTTTTAGCGGCCAGCATGGCCGAAACCAGTGCTGGCAAAGAGAGGTCGGGACCAACGATCGCGCATAATTGCGCGCGCTCAGCCGACCAGGCTGGGCATGCCTCCAGCGTGTGCAGGGCAGTGTCATCTGACACGCCGCACTGATGGCACACCGTCGTCGGCTCTCTCCCCGCTATTCGGCACAGGTACCTCCCGAAGCAGCCATGCCCCGAGAGGACCTGTACCAAGCGGAAGGAGAGTGAGCCCCCCTTGCGACCGACCCATCGCTCCAAGACGGGCCGGATCGCTCCAAACCTAACCTTTTTTTTTTTTTTTTTTTTATGACGGGAAATGCCTTTACGCATCCCCCCGGCCCTGGAGCGACTACGGGGGGTATGTGGGGCTCAGCAAGGAGTTTGCCACTACCCACTAAAACCCGTCGATGTTCCATCTTCCGCGCACGGCGCGACCCCGGGCATTCCACTAGGGACTCTACCGCAGCCGCGTCTAGGAGTGGCGGACACCTTTGCAGGTGCTTCACCTGTACGTCTCCACGGACGTGCTAAGGGGGGCCCGAAACATAGAAACCCCCCCTCAATCCAGCTTGCGAACCCGAAGTGCGGACGTAGGACTCTCCCTGCCCGTACGCCCGCGGGTTCGCTGCAGAGGGGACCGGAGCTGGGCCAGAACCACGCCTCCAAATCTCCTCTATTCTCCTGTGATCCTGCCAGGATCACTGCGTCCCCGGATGTTCTTGGGGAGCATGTGAAGGTGCGGCCGGCTTAGATGGTCTGCCGGCCTTCCCCTTCTTTCTCCTTGGAGGAGCACAAAGCCGACTGCCCATGCTGTGCCCCGCGGGTTTCCCCTTCTCGGCGCAAATGGGACAGTTCGGTTTTGCTGAACAGACGGCGGCTTTGTGGCCGGCGATACCGCAGCGGTAGCATAATTTACTGCGGTCCACCGTCGCCGTACAAAACGCCTGTATGTGGCCTCCTTCTAGGTAGCACTTCCGGGGCTTTGAGTCTAGCAGATGTATGCGTGCCAGACTCCATCCTATCCGAAGCTTTCCGCCGCCTGCGTTCAAGGCTTTTTTCGCCAACGTCACTGGGCACCTCACCCATACAGTGCCCATTCCGCCAGCTCCACGCCTGATCTCCCCAACCAGAATGGTCTCCGGGGAGCAATCACCCTGCTCTGCAACCGCAGAGGCGACGTCCGTCTTGGTGACGAAATCGTCGAGGCCTGTGATCCGGAGGTCGGCAGATTTTACGGGCCGTGCCACTTCAAAGATATTGGGCATGGCTCCCCGGATCAGGCCAGCTAAAGTATCGGCGTGCTGGGAACCCAGCGCGCCTGACATCTCCAACATACGAGCCCCTGTCGCAGTCCTCCTGAGTGACGGTGTTGGGAGGTTATGCTCATGGGGCTTAATGCACTCCATCGCCCTTTTTAAGGCCGCCGCATAGGTCATGCCTTTCTTTTCTGCCTCAGGGCAAATGGTGAGTACTACTGCCGCCGTGCGGGGCGGGCGGCGCTGCTTTTTTAGCCGCTTCCTCTTCTTCCTGCTAGCCAGGTTGGCAGCGGGTGTTCGTGCTGCCGCAACCGGTGGTTTCGAAGAAGGTGGGGGCGCCTTAGACGCTGCCCCCTTCTTAGCCGACTTGCGCTTCTTCTTCGCAACCTTTGTCCACTCGGTCTCAGGTGGAGCCTGTTGCGGCGCTACAGATGGCACTGTAGTAGGGATTTTAGGTGAAGGGGCTAGATGTTGTACGCCAGCTGTTTTTGACCCCTTTTTCTGTGCCTTCTTTTTTCCCTTGCCCCCTTTGGGGCCCTTACCCGGTGCGTTGGGCTTAGTGTGGTCCTGGCTGCCAGGAGAAGGATGTTGTGTCTCACTGACAGTAGGAGCCCTTTGCATCGGTTCCGAGTTATGCTCGGATGCTGGACCAAGGCGATCGTCCAGCACCTTCGTCACATGCTGGAGGACGGTAGTCAGCATGGACTCTGTTGCAAGCGGAGACGGCGGCGGCGGTGTGAAAGAACGCCGAAATCCGACCTCTGCGCGAGTAGGTGAACCGGTGCTAGCGCCCTGCTGAGATGGTGTAGCAGAGCGTGGAGCCGGAAGCGCAGTGGGGGTGGTCTCATAAGAGGCTCTTAGTACCACCATCTCCTTTTCCAACGCGGCCAACCGCGCGTGCAGGCGGGTGTTGTCTGCCTGCAGGCTGGCCGTCAGCTCCCTCAGCGCGCGGTTGTCATAGTGAAGGCCGCCGTTGATCTCACGCAACGCCAGGTTCTCCGCGGCGTTGGGGAGCTTGCGAAACTCCTCCGAGGCCATCTTGTAAATTTCGACGGCCTCGTTAAGGGACCGTTGGAATGTCCCCTTGAGATTCCCCGAGTTACGGGCGACATACGACACTGTGTCGCCTGCATCCAGAACTGCTTTGGAGCAGTCTTCTGCCGCCATGGCATCTGCTTGCGCCTGGTTTTTGCAAGCAGCCCTTTTCTCCCCTCGTGCTGCACGCCGTTCTTGGGCCTCACGGCACATGAGCTCCGCTTCTTGCTCGGCATCGAGCTGGAGTGCCTCGCTGCGTGCAAGGCGTGCAAGCTCCAACTCTCTGCGGGCTGCAGCAAGGACATTATACTTGCTGCCCTTCTTCGGTGCGTTTCTCGTAACCTCCACGTCGGAGTAAATTTCTGAGTAGTCGTCGGAGTCGATGACTGACTCAGGTGGTCGTTGCACTCGCTCACTCTCACGAGGAATATTCGAGACGGAAGAGGCATCGCTGGTGTAGCCTCTTCTGTCTTCCTCGCGTCGCCTAGCTCCACGCGTGAACCTAGGCGAATTGCCCTCGACTGCCGCTCCATGGCCAGTCGCTCCCTTGTCCGCTCTGGTCAACACTACGCCAGATGTTGTGGCCGCCTCGCATATCTGCCTGTCCGCCCAGGACAGACCCACACTCGGAACCTTCTTCGTTCCACTGCCCTTCAAGGGCACGCTTCCTCCACTTCCAGAGGCATTGCCACACTCTAGGGCCTGGTCGCCTACCCTAGAGGGGCCTTCGGTATCCAATTTCACATCTACGGACCCGGGTACCCGTAGACGGCGGGCGTCAGCCGCAGCACATGACAAAACCAAATCGCTCTTGTCGGACATTTCATTTACGATTTGGGGGTTAGCAATTTTTGGGTTGCGATCCCCATGGTCGCTAGGGGGTGGGCTGTAAGCCGCCCACCAACCCGTCCGAAGACGGGCGCCCGTCGCCGCGCCCCGCAACGACGGCACCTTTGCGTGAAGGGCGCCCAGAAGGGGCGCCGACTACCCCGTTCCCACCCCGTGTAACGACGCCCAGAAGGGGCGCCGTCAAAACTCCACTCAAAGCCGCTCTAGAGTGAGCGGCGAGCGTGCGGCCCAGAGTGGGCACGCACTTGGAGGTGCAGGCCCAGAAGGGGCACTGCCTACTTTATTCGACGCCCAGAAGGGGCGCCAGGGATTTGCATAAGGCCTCTTGTCCCACGCTGAACGTGGGCTGAGAGGCCTTACCCCAGGGTGCACCACGAGGAGGTTCCCAAATTTGCACCCCCTCCAAACCTAACCTTTTTTTTTTTTTTTTTTTTTTTTTATTTGAGTGGAGGAAATGTCATTACGCACGTGCATGGGACTCTCCCCCCCCTCCCGCTCCCCCGTCCATACCCACTAAAACCTCCACTGCTCTCCAGCAGGACCCGGGGGAAAGTCGGGACGGGACCGGCACTAGGCACTCTGCCGCCCCGACTCTCTGGGCCATTGGTTCAAGGGAACCCCCGAACCGAATGCACCCCTTGTGCAACGAGGCCCTATGAGGCCGCCCTCTCAGGATTCGACTTCGACAGCTAATAGCTGTCGAAGTCGAAGGCTGCCTCGCTGCTGCTGGAGAGGCGGCTCCGCGCTCGGGTGGTGCTATGAGCGCTAGCCGCATCGTCAAACTCGTCACCATCAGACGGCCCGGTATCTCTCTCGCGAGAGACATGGGGGCCTACGATGGGAGAGTATAACTCGAGACTAGGTCGAGACTCTGGGGCCGGACTCGCGCGTGGGGTCGCAGCCTCCACCATCTCGGCCTCCTCTACAGCCGCTGGTTGCGGCGTCGTCCGCGCGGTATCGGCTCGGGCGCCACGGGAAGCGTGATCTCTCACCCTCTTCAGGGGAGGATCGCACCTCCTGCTTCCCATGACATGCCCGTGTGGCCTGCCCGCGTCCTCGCAAACGGCGCAGAACGTGTCAAACGCCGTACATGCCGCCACCTTGTGGCCGGGTAACCCACACCTGAAACAAATCAGGCTGCGGTCCACACTCGATTGGCACCTCGCCCGCGTGTGACCAACGCCCATGCACCTGAAGCAGCGCAGTGGGCGCCGGTCAAGCACCGTCACGGCGGCCATAGTCCAAAGGACCGGCAGCCTCCTCTGTCGGCTCAGCGCCTGAGCCGCCACAACAGGGCAGCGTACCAACGCTGAAAACGAATTGTTGGGGCCAGCCCTCAAGACCCCAACCTTCACACGCTCTGTGGAGCATCCTCCCCTCAGCGACACGGCCTCGGCAATGTCCTGGGTCGTGACGGTGTCGTCCAAGCCCGAGACGCGGAGATCCGCGCACTTCTCGGGCCTGACGACAGAGACCACGTCCCCCACCTCTGACCTCAGCCGCTCGGCAAAGCGATCGGCCAACTCCGCGCTGTTCGCCCCAGGGATCTCGAACAGGCGGGCTCCACATTGCGCAGTGCGCGAACGGATCCCGTACCCTATTCCGATGTCTGCGAACGTGATACGCTCGCGCGCCCGCTTAATGACATCGGCGTATGACACGCCCCATTCCTCCGCCTCCGGGGTCAGCCGGATGACCACAGCTGCTGAGCTGGGCCTTTTCAGCCTAGGTCGTCTATTTTGCCCCTTAGTAGCCGCCTGGGCGGGGTTAGGGGGCCCTCCCTGAGGGGCGTGCGCTGGAGGCGGCCCGCGTCGTCCGCGGCGTCTCCGCCGACGGCGAGTCTCCGTCGACCCTTCCCCGTTGCGGACGGGGGGAACCGGGGCCCGGCCGGTGGTCGGTCGGGCGGGTGCGGGTGGTGGGCTGGCAAAAGGATTGCCGCCATTCCAGGCTGCTGTGCGGGGGGCACGCGGCGCTGTCTGCCCCGGCGCTGGCGTCGGAAGAGGGGGGAACTCCTCCCTACTCTCTCTTCCTCGTCGCACTGTCACCGGGGCCGGACGCGCCCTCTGGGGCTGGGTACCAAGCCTCGTCTCCAGGCCATCGAGCCGGGTGGTAATGGCCTCGATGGCGCCGGTGAACGCTGACTGGAGCTCACGCAGGAGACCAGTCAGCGCAGTCACGTCCTGGTTTGGAGGAGGAGCAGCGGGGGGAGCCGCTCTCCGCGGCGGCGAGCCCCTTTTGCTCAACTCCTTGCGAAGCGACACAACCTCCGCTCGGAGGGAGTCTGCTTCCTTCTGGAGGCGGAGCCTGCTCTCCAGGGTCTGGGTCCTCTTTGACGGGATGGATGCAGGCGGAGCCAGCCCGGCATCACGCGCATCTCTGCGGTCCGTCTCTTTCTGCATTTCCGCAACACGTGCGGCGGCCTTTTCCACTGCCCGCTCCCGGATGCGACGAACGACCTCGTCGTACTTTCGGGTCTCCTCCTCGAGCTCGGCGTCCAATCGAGCGTCAAGACGTCTGAGGTCCTCCCTTCGGAATTCCTGAAAGCCCGCTCCAGACACATAAAGCGCCGAGCGCACACCAGCTGAACCACGGCCTCTGCGCGCAGTCCCGATCTTCGGCGCATGTGAGGCCGAAGATTCTCCCTCCGACAAGTCGTCCGAATCGACGAGCCTTGTCCGCGACCTTTTCCGGCTGTCGCCGCCGCTCATTGTTCCACGAGTCGAGCCGATCACACCCTTGGCTGGGGGTTGTTGGCCGCTGCTTACGACAGCGGCCGGGGTTTTTGGGTTTATACTCTGCATAAGGTTCCCACGAGTAGAGAACATAGGCCGTCACTCTGCGCAGAGGCCTCATACGCAGGGAACCCTCATACTGCCGGTGGCGGGTGGTTCCGACAGGATTTTACGTGTTTTCTCACGGGTTTGAAGTGTTTTCCATCACGCGGCCGGTCGGCTAAGACAAGCCCTCGTCCCCCTCCCCAACAGCTCCCCCACAGACGCCTCGAGTGGGCTCATCGCTGTCGGTTCGGGGATTACGATGCTCAGGGGCTGGCGTGAGGCCCCTGGTACACCCCTTTCGGGGTGCTCCCCTTTCCCCCCCATGGTCGCTAGCGGGTGGGCTGTATAGCCGCCCACCAACCCGTCCTGAAGACGGGCGCCCGTCGGCGCGTGCCCCAACGACGAAGCCTTTGCATGGCGCGGCACCCAGAAGGGGTGCCGGAAAAGCTCCACTCAAAGCCGCTCAGAGTGAGCGGCGAGCGTGCGGCCCAGAGTGGGCACGCACATGGAGATCCCCCCCGCAGGTCAGGTGACCCGCTATGCGATCCAGAAGGGACGCGCGTTGAAGGGGGTGCGATGCCCAGAAGGGGCACCACCTACTTTATTCGGCGCCCAGAAGGGACGCCAGGGATTAGCATAAGGCCCCTTGTCCCACGCTGAACGTGGGCCGAGAGGCCTTACCCCAGGGTGCACCACGAGGAGGTTCCCAAATTTGCACCCCAACCTAACCTAACCTAACCTAACCTCTACTCTGTCTGAAAGCGATCGCGAGACGTACACACATATACGCGCCCTGGTATCGCCTTGGACTACCCTTATTGATAGTGACCCTGTGATGATAGTGCCTGTGATTAGGTGAAGTGACTGTGTGCTGTGCCGTGACCACTAAATCGCCTACATCACCGCCCGTCAGCTCGTGTCCCGGTGCCAGCGACCTCGTATAGCCTGCTCCCGATAAGTCCTTCCTGCCTCCCGCTTAAGCACGTCACATGTTAGTGCTTCTCGCACCAACACATCATATAAGCGTTGCTATGGAGACTACAAGTCAGTATATGACAAGGGGTCAAGGGGACCATTTATATTGATATCTGTATCTGCGCGGCTTCTGGAAAATACACATAAGTAATTTCGTTTTTGAAGTAGATATCTGTGAACCCATTTCCTGGAATAGCACTATTAAAACATTAAGGGCAGCCTGAACATTTGTAACATTACGACTTAAATCCTTGCCTTGAGAGTAAATGACAAAATCGTTTGCGTACTGGTACATATACACATTTCTTATCGCATTATGGACTTCGTAAGTTACTATGTTAAAAAGTAAAGGGGATAAAGGGTCGCCTTGGGCAAGACCTTTTCCTGTCCATCTTGTAACTTTACACTTAGTCAGATCAATATTTATGTATCGTTCGCTTAGAAAATGCCAAAGGTAATTACATATATTTAACCCTGCTGCTATATTGTATAGAGTGCATATTACACGTTCAACAAGTACATCGTTGTACGCGTTGTCTATGTCTAAAAAACAGGCCAGGGTAGGAATTTTATTAGTAAGTCCAATCTGGATGTGAGTGATAATTCGTACTAAACAGTCTATGCTTGATTGAGCCCTTATGAAACCCGTTGTGTTTTGAGACAAAATCTGACTTCTTTCTACATGCCATTCAAGTCTTTTAATTAACATAATGTAAAATAGTTTACAAAGACATGATAGTAAGGATATAGGTCTTAGTTTTACTATGTTATTAGAATTATTAGTAAGTTTTGGGATCGCTACAACTTTAATGTCACGCCATTGTCTTGGAATAATTGATGTTTGATGACTAGATTATAGATTTTGAGTATATATATATTTCCAGAGTGAGTAAGGTTATAAATCATAGAGTAGGTTATTTCATCAGTTCCCGGGGCGGTGTCTTTTTTCTTTAAAATATTATATAACTCTTGTAGGCTAAAATCTTGTTCTAGTTCACAGTTTGTTTTGGGGGTTTAGCAGAATCGGGCGTAAGATTATGTAATAGTTGTAATTTCTTTTCATCCGTTACAGAAAATGATTTTTTACGAGTCCCTTTTATCCAACCCATTTTATTCTACAGATCTGTAGAAGAGTAAGTTTCATCTATTGAGTTACAGAATGTACCTCACCCTTGTCTCCTAGCATCATCAGATTCATTTAGTTTATTTTCAAATTCAGTTAAATTTTGGGGGTAGGGTTACGCCTGAAGTTTTTCAAAAATAGGTAGGGTTTCAATAGGGTTTAGGTTCAAATGTTTGGCTAGGATTTAAGCGTATCTCTCACTCTGGGAATATATTTCTCAGCGGCTTTATTAATGCATTGCATAAAAAAGTCGTACGATAACTGGACATCATTTTCCCTGAATGTATCAGATTGAATGAAAATTTACCCAATCAGCCATTTAATAGTTTCTTTTGGCTAATAATTGCACTTTATCATTGTATTTATACACCATTTTACATATTAAATAGTCACTGCCTAGGTTTTCATTAGTTACTTTCCAATTACAGTTTATTGCTAAATCTGTTGACACAAAACAGACATCAGGGGCAGATTCTTGTAGTCTTTGGTTGGCCAATTTAATTCTAGTGGGAGATCTATCATTTAGAGAGATATAGTTAAATTCAGACGAGGCTTCAAACAACTTTCTGCCAATAGTGTCCGCATTGCGCCACAAGTTAGTATGCTGACCATTTACATCACCACAAATCATCGAGGAATGTCTTACTTTGGAAAAGTATCAGACTTAACAACTAGCCATGGCTTCTATTTTGACAAAATTGGAAATATGCGTTTGGAACAAGACCAATGGAAATTAATAATTTACTACGAAACTACTAACTACTACTACTACTACTACTAAACAAAGCATTTGGCTCTATTATGGAAAAATCAAACCTCTGTAGTAGAAGCCGAGTTTAATTTAATTAAGAGAGTCGAAACTGCAATGGATAAGCAACACAAAAGTTTTAATCAACATCTCAATGCCTTGGAACTCGAGATTAAAGAACAAGCGACTGCATCACAGTACGGAATAAAAGCAAACGATTTCACCTTATCGGCAGTCATTGCTAAGGGTCATTCAACAGACATTAGTCGATTCCATCACTGACATTTTCCTTAGAAAATTTAACTTCCATTTCCACCTATCAATAACATCATGAACATATGAATACCTACCTAATTCTGCAATCGAGTCACAATATAATATGTCCGATCCTATCAACCTGGAGAGGTTAGATCAACAAATAAAGACATGAAGGCCGCCGCTTCTGTAGGAGTCCTGGCAGATAGCATGTCGTACTACGACGTGCACCATTAAGTAGATAGCTAAGTGGTGGGCGCGTGCAGCATCGCCGCGCTGGCCGCCGTCATCGCCGCCGGCGCGGGCGGGGCAGGAACCTCAGCCCCCAGCGCTACAGGCTAGTGTCCCCGCTGACCGCCTCCAGAATACGGTTCAGTGTATTAGTGAGAGTGTAGCGCATCAGTGTAGTGATGTTTGTGTCGAAATGTGCGATTTAAATGTGAAACCTACTTTATCAAGTGCGCGTCAAGTAAACAGAGCCACGTCGCCCATTTTTCGTAGAGAATTAAGCACGTTGTAATTGTAAATTTTAATATTGTCCCATCATCTTGTAACAATTTTAAGAAAAATCGTTTTATCACCTTGTTATCATGTCATTCACATCTTTATCATTCTTCTCATATCTTTTGGCCCGGGAGCATGTACGGGCTAGCTAGCTCGTGCATTGTCCCATCAGCACTTTCCGCCACACGCATTAATTTAGGTCATTACAAAGTTAGTTCGTCATCGGTAATCAATCACGCCGCGCGTACTCATATTCATATCATTTTAGATCAGTAGTCATTTATCAATATATTATTTCTATCAGTTTATCAGGACTTTTACTTCTCTCGGTACTATCATAAAAGGTGTACTAACCCGTACATCTTTTTTTTGTAGGCTTTTTGTGTATACTTTGACCAGAGGCTGCACGTGTAAAACAACTGGCAGTAGGCTTTAAACAACTTCAGTTTTACATCTTTTGAACTACGTGCAAACCAACTGGCCAACATGTTACATCTCACCGCCTATGCCCTGCGTTCCCGCTCTATGTCTAGGTCAGCACTTAGGTCATCGGCGATCCAGTGGCCCAGGTATTTAAATTTGTATCGGAGTGCCCGAAAGTGTAACCTCTGGCATCGAGTAAGTTTTAGTGCCCGATTTAAAGATCATGATTTCGCTTTGACTGGCATCATACCTAAGCCCATGAGCCTCCGCGTACCCTCACATACCTTCAACAGTTTTCTAACGGCCCTTATTGATGGGCACAGCAACACCATGTCATCTGCGTAACTTATATTGTTAATAAATCTACCATCGATATAGCATCCTACACTCTTGTTGCTGAGCTCCTCAATAAGGCCGTTTATGTACAATTTAAAAATAGTAGGAGAAGTTATACCCCCTGCCTCACCCTGCATTTTAACCCGTAAGCTTCAGATAAAGAGCCATCCCATCGAACGTAATTGGTCTAGCCTCTGTACCAGTATTTAAAGATGAAGATAAGTTCCCCGGGTAATTTAGTCTCTGTTGACATTTTGTGCCATAGTTTTTTATAAGACACAAGATCGAAGGCTTTTGACATGTCAAGAAAACAAGCATACACAGGTGTCTTCTTGTACGTATATTATCGGACACTCTGCTTGAGGCACAAAATGGCCGCTTTTTTTGACAATCCAGGTCTAAACCCAAACTGTCCATCATGTAAGATGTATGTTTTCTCAGTTATTTATCAAGCAGACTGTCCAACACCTTATCGGTGATGGGGGCCAACGAAATTGGTCATTAATTGTTCTTATCAGAGGGTCACCATTCTTACTCTTTAGCACTGGCACCACAATAGACTTAACCATATCGTCAGGGAGGTACGAGTGTCCAATACAGAAATTAAATAACATATATAAAACCCTCGAAAAGTGTACACCAGCGTGCCTGAGGTGCTCAACACTAATGCCACTTGGCTCTCTGCAATCTCTCAATTCGCTGTAGCAGCAGCTGTAAGTTTTGTATACTGACTTCAGTAAATTAATTACTTATGCATTTCTTTGCCAAAACAACACTCTGCCAATCTTTAAACCGTAGTTTGAGTCTCAAATACTTGCAAAAAATAGAGGGATTCAGTTCTATCAACTTAAGGCAGTAATGTTATGGTACATTTTGCTAAATACGCCATTGTATTTTATGATCCTAGGTACGTATTTTACTGTTTTTTAGATTATTTAATACAAATAGACATAATGAACGAAAAAGTATGAGCCACGTTATTTAAAAGGCTGTGGATAGAATGCCACAAGCGGCATTCTAGTACGATCGGTTACGATGCCGTTATTACGGCATCCTAGTACAAAGTGTAGGCAGTGAATAGAGTGCCACAAGCGGCAACATAGTACGATCGGTTACGATGCCGTAATTTGACGGCATCCTAGTACGAAGCGTATTGAGTGCCACAAGCGGCATTCTATCTCAATCGGTTGGGGAACCGTAACATATTTTTTATTTGTTCAGACGACATAATATTCAAAAGATTTTTTTGTATGGAGCATCTCGCCCATGCAAAAACTGATATGCGGGCCAAATGTCTACTTTTAAAATTGTGCATGGGTAGAATCGCCCGAATCAGTTTGGAAGATCGGGCCAGATGTCTCCTACTAAAAACTAAAGGGATATTTCGGCCAAATCGTATAATTTTGTAATTTAATATCTTAAACCTGTAAATCTTAGCATCAAGTAACAATAAATTATTTTAACAAAAGAAAAATACCAGTAAATTATTTTTTTATATTGTGGGTAAAAATACCGATATTTTACTCAATCTACCCTCAAATGAAAAGTAAATAAAATATATTTTATTTTTGGCGGTAGATTGAAATAATATTTTGTTGTCAACAACATGAAGTATATCAGCGAAACCAAACATAGCAACATTATTAGAAAAGTTGTAAAGGGCCTCGAACTATTATTTTGTTCTCAAGTATTTATCAGTAAAACAAAAAAGACATTAAATTAACGAACACTCGAATAACACTAGTTTTGAAAGAATAATTGGCCAAGAAATAAGCGTGGGACCACTGCATAGAAAAACTGTAATTTGTAAACTAGTTTTTTAATATTATGACTCAAACTATACCTACATAAATTATAAATTTTTGTACTAAGAGATTGTGAAGAATCACGAGCTACTTATAAGTTTGTTAAGATGGTTACCCTGGTATTCCTCTTTTATTAAAATAATTTATTGTCACTTGATGCTAAGATTTACAGGTTTAAGATATTTAATTACAAAATTATACGATTTGGCCGAAATATCTCTTTAGTTTTTAGTAGGAGACATCTGGCCCGATCTTCCAAACTGATTCGGGCTATTCTACCCATGGAAATTTTTAAAAGTGGACATGTGGCCTGCAGATCAGTTTTTGCATGGGCGAGATGTCCGATAACCCAGATTTCTGTTGTCTAATAATAATAAAAATCTCGAAATTCAAGACAATCGCTACGCTGCGCTTCGCGATTGTCTTAAATTTCTAACCTATCACATGACCTACAGGAGTAGGGCACCTAGTATTTCTGTTGTCTAGCAAAAACTTTACGGCAGCTTAGGCGGCGTCACTATTATACCGCAAAACTTACGGTTCCCTAACCGATGGAGATACAGTACCGCTTGTGGCACTCTATACACTTCCTATTTAAAAAAGGATACTCTCAGATACATGGATACAAATAGTGAAACTCAAAGAACTCCGAAACTACTGGTTAAAAAACTGGGCCTTGGCATTCATTATGTTTCAAATTGAGTAAACTTTCATGTGCCATGGTTATTTTTGCTAAATACTTTAAATAAAAAATTTACACTGTTTCTGAGAAGAAAACACTTTCCTAGGAGAATCACCCTCATAATGCTACATCATCATTAAAAATATTGGGGACGGGTATCGAACAAAATTACTAGGTCAAGAATAGGTTGCTCGCTCAGTGGCGGTACCTTCATACAAGCCGAAAAGCCCGGCTTGCCCTAAGAAAAACCCAATATCACTACAAGTAAAACGCAATTATTAAAATCACTTAATATTTTTTACCATTGTTAATTTTCTTTCATCAGCATTCAAATTATCAATTTTATAAGTTTCTCATATTAAGAATCACCAAACAAATCGCATAAAGCTGCTTATAAATCGTGCGATGCTTTACATCTCTCTCGCACAAGTTGGCTTGCAACCGGGCTTCGGATTTAAAGTATATCCGCTCTCTTCTAACTTTAACAAAATTGCTACTCTATAAACATAATACTGCGTAAGTATGTATAGATTCTATGAGAAATTCATACTCTTCGTCAAAGCCAGCTTGCGTTATGAAGTTCGCAAGTAAGGCCTTCTCCAAATCAGGCTTTATTTCTACCGAATCGCGTGCAACTTCAACGCGGGCGAACCAATCAGAGGCGACCGACGACAGCTCGAGCTCGGGCGAACCAATCAGAGGCGAGCGTTAATACGCGATTGTGCTGTGCAGCAGCCACAGGCTGCAGCCAGCCATTTTTTATTCTTTGTTATTGTCACACTTCACTTTGTTTGAGCGATTGTTTTGTAACAAGTGTTTTCGTAATTTGTGATAAAAAAATGTGTTCTGAGTTCATTTCGTCGCTTTATTGGTCTCTGTGACGAACTTAGATGTGTTGGGCATGTGATGTGTAGCAAACAAATGTGTACTTAAACGTGTTGATGATTGGCATACGAAAGGCAGAGGTAAGTAAATAAATTCTTTGAACATCACACATGATTTATGTATTTCGCAGACTATTAAAAGTCATCTAGGGCATTAATTATAATAGGTCTATGTAAAAAACTCTTTGGATTGTTGGTTGCTTCCATTCAAAATAATTAAGTAATAATTAAATTAAGTGTAGAGGCCTGCCTACATAGGTATCGAATGTGATTCCCGCGCAAAATGCCCATTTTCGCATTTTGTAGTAATTTTCCAGTTGTATTTTTTTATCGAAATAGGATAATAAATGCATGCTTAATATTACGAATCTCCACTCTGCGAGAATAAGCTGAGTTCGGACGGACGGCCCCGCTGGCGCATCGCATTTTGTACTTAGTAATTTTGTACTTAGTTATATTTATAGTTTTCATCGAAATAGGATAATAAATTCATTATAACATTTTTATTCCTCATGAAGTAACAATTATTCTGGTATAAATTTTACTCAATAATATTATCGTAGATAAGAGAAATTCACAGTTAACTTAACGCGATTTTCGAAGTTTTTTGGTTTTGAATAACTATTTTTTTCTATATAAAATCAATAAATTTAAAAAATCCGTGGCCGCTACGCATAATACGACGAGATAAAATTCTCATTTTTTTATTTCATTTGTTTAGAACAGTAGTTCAATCCAGGAGCTCAAAAAAGTGCCCACACGCAATTTATGA